>PXOD01000105.1:0-29028 GCA_003012165.1 Paramyrothecium roridum | reverse complement strand
CCTCCCCTTCCTCCCCCTTATTGGAGAGGCAAGGAAAAGAAGGAAGGAAGGGACATGACATTGCCTTTGCCTTTACCGTGTAGCACGTCTTTCCCTTTGCCTCCGTCTTGCCTCCGTCCTGCCTCGCATCGCGTCACATCACTACCTCCCGTTGTCATCTCGTGTTCCCAACCTCGCTCGTACCATCGCCCACGGCGTCTCAAATCCGCAACACAGCATTGCATCAACCTTGATGGAATTGTGCAACACCGTGTCGAGCGAGTGCATTTGCCTTATCACCGCCCACTTTTTCTTTAGCCGAATCACCAAACCCTCAACCCGCCTCCATCTCCCTACCGCTGCACTGTCGACCGGGACTTTGCCTTTACGTACGCTTGTTCCACCGCGGCCGGAAACGGTTCGTCGTCTTGACCGCCCGTCCGGCAGGATGCCATCGCAGCAAACTCAACGCATTTTCACCATCCACGATGCGGTCGTACCACTTTGCCGTACCATCTTCCACCAAGAAACAAAAAAAAAACACTCAGTAGCAAATATGCAGTAGATGGTGACGGCGGCCGCGACGGAGCGCTCCGAGTCCGGAGCCTTACGCAAAAATAAAAGGCCAAAAATACTTGTGCCGTTCTCCGTGCAGCCCTAGCGAGCTGCTTGTCTCACCTTTTGACGTGTTGAGATGACGCCCTTCTGAACCATGTCCCTAACACCAGTAGCAAAAAAAACTAATACAGACACAAGTCTCGCCTCGCTCTCTTGTCTAAGAGTGTAACCGTGCGCCGCTGGCGAATTCGGTATCAAGGGTGAATCATTTTCACAAGGATATCCCTTGCCCAGAGGCACAACCTGATTCGAGTGAGAGAAGAGCAATGAAGATTCTTTTTTATTTAATATTTTCTTTCGTTCTTTCATGATGTTTACATGGGGTTACATATTTTGGTATCTGGCATAACGTTTCGCAGTGTTGGCATATAAACGTCACCTTCGTTTACCTTCCTCGTCCTCTTTTCTTTCACATCCTCTTCTCTCCTCTCCTAAGCATTCTTCTTCCCGTTCCCAACTACAACCATTCTCTTGTGTGTGATAATGCATTCCAATATCTCCTCTTATTCTCAAGTTCATTTGGCCCACCAAAGGGAACGTCTCACGGTTACAAGCTCAGCAATAACTTCCTGGTCATTATTTGGACTAGTTTTGCTCATAGCTTTCCTATCATGGTCATGTCGGAGAAATGGTGGTTCCTCATCCCTGCCTCCGGGGCCACCCAGCCGCTTCCTCTTCGGTCATCTGGGTCTTATACCGAAGGAAAACACGGCCGAAGCATACGCTGCTTGGTCCAAAGAATACGGTATGCATCTTTGTCTACACTTGCCAATGCCAAGTCTAGCTCAGTGGTTCTAACTTGACACTGTCAACTTATAGAATCAGATGTCATACATCTGAACTCCATGGGTCAATCGATTATTGTACTAAACAGCCTGAAGGCTGCCAGAGATCTTCTTGACCGTCGGAGTGCCAATTATTCAGATCGCCCAAGGTTCACCTTGTTTGAGGAGTAAGTCTTACCTTGCAGGCCGAATATCTAAGCTGACTGAGAGTGTAGAATGGGGTGGAGAAAGACCTTAACCTTCTTGCCGTACGGCCATTGCTGGCAGATGCATCGCAAGGTCCTCCAAACCACACTGAGCAACACCAACGTCCGTCAGTGGCAAGCATTTCAGGTCCAAGAAGCACGCCGAAGCGCAAGAAATATCCTTGGTTGTCCCGACAATTGGAAAACTTCTCTTCGAAGATTCGCTGTTGCCATCGTCCTTAAAGTCAGCTATGGTACGGATGTCTTCCACGATGCTGACCCATACATCAAGATCGCCAACGATGCCATGTATGCTATGGGCAATGGTGGTGCGCCAGCAAACAGCATCGTTGATATTTTCCCGCCTGGTAAGAGCCAAGATCTTATAAGACTCTCGATCCTACCCTCGAACCCTGTGTATAACGTACTGACATGAGACTCACAAAGCCCGGTTTCTGCCTACTTGGGTTCTTCGAGATTGGCCCCTCAAGTTTGCACGAGATTGGCGGTGGGCCATTGAAAAGCTTCACAACGTTCCTTTCGAATGTGCTCGCGCTGATGCAGTAAGTGCCTGATATATCTCCGTGGATATCCGCGCCGCCGTTGAACTTGCTTTTCTAATTATGCAAAGGCTATTGGACGGGACAACGGCTCCCTGGCTCATAAACTTCTTCAGACTCAGGCATCCAACGAAAGCCAGGCGCAGGGGCCAACTTGGTCTCTGGAAGATATCAAAGGGGCCGCTGGAGCAGTCTTCATTGCAGGCGCTGATACTGTAAGTTATATTGATGACTCTCCTTGGAAGCACTGGCAGCTTCAATCTCATGTAGCACATCTTTCATGCGAACAAAGTACTAACAGCGTATAGACGTGGGCGACTTGCACAGTCTTCATACTGAACATGGTCATGCACCCTGAGGTGCAAAAGAAAGCGCAACAAGAAATAGACGCAGCGGTTGGCTCGGATAGGCTCCCCGATTTTTCAGATCGCCAAAAGATCCCATACATTGATTACATTGTGCAGGAATGTTACAGGTTGGTACATCTCCTTGCAGCCTCCCCACACATTGTAGACATGAACTAATTAGGGATGTAGATGGTCGCCGCTCGCTCCTCTGGGTAAGGGAACTCGTGTCGAAAGCCCAGCCCTGAGCATGTTCTGACAGTCCTTTAGGAATACCTCATAAGTCTATAAATGATGATATCTATAACGGAATGCTAATTCCGAAAGGTGAGAAAAGCAACAAGCATGAAATACTTTGGAGTCGTTACTTTTTACTAACTTGCTTATAGGGTACGCCGCTGGTTCCTTTGTGACCTGTTATATCATGTCCGACTCACATTAGTTCTACAGATCCATAATGTATGCAAATGTACAGGCCATGTCGCGAGACGAGAGCACATACAGCAATGCCACAGAGTTTCGCCCTGACAGATACATTCCGAAGACACAGGGTGGCGCAGGGGAACCATATCCTGTAGGCCACTTCGGATTTGGTCGAAGGTAACCAAATCTCCTTGTATTCGTGTTTGGCAGGTGGCTAACGGCAAATTGAAGGGCGTGTGTTGGTCGATTCCTCGCCGACAACAGCATCTGGATGATGGTTGCGACGATGCTCGCGACTCTAAGCTTTGAGAAGAGGATCGATGCCAATGGAAATGTCATTCAACCCCAAGTCGCGTTTACGAATGGAGGTACTTGGTAAGTAGCACCTGGGTCCCAGGGCTGAGCCTGTTGTTCAAGTTAGCTGACTGTACACAAGCCACCCGAAGCACTTTGAATGCACAATTCGGTCTAGATCGCCCAAGGCCTTTGCTCTACTTCGCAATTCCGAAGGCACCCAATCCTAAAGAACAATGGCAATCTCGATCAGAGTGAGGAATCTCTCACGCAGTCGACCCTCAGGGATCAGGAGAGACTGGTGCCTGCGGCTGTCGCTTAGTAGCTGAGAAGACCAGATCTCAACATTGAGAAACTTTCAGACGTCGCCCCTCGCCACATTTGCAGGGCATTTATGACGCGCATACCTTGCAAGATGCTACCGCTGTGTACCACTTGCTTCGACGTAATAACGAATCTCCGGGGTGGACTACCAGTAAAGACATCCAGCATACTGCAATGCTTCCTCGATCGAGCACATTCATGCAGGCCAGAATGTTTATCGATAATTTTTTTTACCAGTTTAATTTTGGACGTACATTGGTTAGCATATGATAGCTCATTTAATGGATTTGTGACGATCTGCTCAGATTCGCCTCACGTCATCAGCGCAGTCGGTTGTTGGCGGTTGAGACATGTCCTTTGATGGCTTTCGAGACACTTGCGGGACTTAGACGTACAGCGTTCTGAGGGGGTTTATCTCGCGACGAAAGAGGATGCAAGTCGTGCTCTGGATCTCATCGTCCTGAACAACAGGGTAGGGAGGGGTGTAGCAAGCGCCAGGCATGGGGCGTGCCGCTGTGGCTTTCCGAAATGCCAGTTCTGAGCCGTCTCCTAGGGACCACGCGTTGAAGCTGCCAGGACGAAAATCAAAATCAAGAAAAACGAAAGTTTCAAGGCACCGTGCGAGGCGAGATCCACTTCGACGTAAGGCGACATCGAGAAACCTATTGACGGCGTGGGTCGATTCGGCAGAAGTGAGAATGTTTTCACGATCATGCACTCGCCGCGAGGTGAAACAACGCGCAATTGTGAGATGTTTAATTTTTTTATGGCAGATGCGAGCGGCGTCGACCATCATAAATGAGTTGTTCGGAAGGTCGAGGACGTGAACCGGACGGGATGGCTTGCATAGCTGGGTTCCGCTCTGGTGCATGCCGAATCAGGTGTCAGTTACAAACATTTTGCTTCCTTTGGTCGTTGGGATGGAGCTTCGCCTCTAATTCGTGACAATCCTTGCAGGGAGATCAGACCATCCGCAGCAGGCCATCGATTCGAAAACGAAAATATGACGTGTGGTGCGCAATGTGAGAGGCAGGGTGACAGACACGGCCAACGAAATCGCCTCTCCACCTCCCACAAGATGGCGTCTCATTGCTTTGGTTGGGACTGGCCACAACTGTCGGCAGTGGGCTCTGGCAGCATTGACTAATGCTGCAGGAGTGGCAATTGTTTCCTCGTTTTCACGTCTCGATGTGTCGGTGAGGGCCTGTTGACACAAGTGAATTTCTCACCTGACACAGAAGGTGGAGCATCATGCAACATCTTCTTGTGCGTTATCAATCCTCCTTTTTTCCGCTGCGGGATCTCGAGCAATTTGAAACCGAGATAGTCCGATTGCCACACGTGGATAACGCATATGGATCATGCAGCCCCTGCGGCTGCCTGACAAACAGAGTGTGTTGTGTGTTGCGGTCCTTGGTATCGCCGTCGTCTCGAAGTCGCCCCCTTCCTCTTTTCCCTTTCCCGCTCTTGGTGAGGTACCCTATTGAGGACAAGCGGCCATTGTAGTGAGCGGGGATGCCGGGGTGGATGAATTGTGCCAGATAAACATTGATTGGGGGGGATTGAGCGAAGGCATGCATGCCGAAGTCGGAGTCGTTGTGATATGGCTTCGAATCGTTCCGGTCAAGACAGGGTGGTTGACTCGACTCGTCCTTTGAGCTCACCGTCTCTTTTGTCTTATCTTGTTGCATCAGATGGCCGGCAGACTTGGAAGCCCACAGCCGAAGTGAGTCGATCAGCACAGCGTGGATGGTATAACTCGTCACGACTCCTCTCATCCTCAAGCTGGCCTAGAGCACCAGGCTGGCCCATGATATGGCGCATCATTTGACTCTACCCGGTCAAATTGGCAGTTATGCCCGTCGCTTCCCAGTTCGGCGGCCGTCATGTGAATCTTTCCTCCTATCTTGGACGCATGGCGGTTTTCGATAAGCAACTATGAGTCCGGGCATGTAAATCGTAGACCGCTGGAACAAAAAGGCGAAAATTTGGTTTGAGCGTCTGCCGCGAGACATCTCGAGATGAGGACGCATTATCGGAAAGGCTGCGACGATGGGACTGGCCACGGGGCGGGAGCTGGGCAAGCGATATCAGTTGAACGACGAACGTTGGTAATTACGGAAAGGTTGAACAGAGGCGGACACCGCCGGAGTGCGCGGCAATAAGACTCGTGCTCGTAAAGCCTCGCGCCTCAACTGATGTATGACCTAGGAGGATGCGGAGAGGACGCCATCTTCAACACCATGTGCTCGTGCCTTTTTTCTGAATCAGAAGTAAAGGAACTTGTGAATGTGCTTTGGCAGCGACGCCAGGTTGCGCATGCTCTGGCTTCCTCGGAAAATGGACGAGGTCTGTTGTAGGTGAGTGGAATCGGAATCCTTTTTCACGCACACGCACAATGCTTCTGCGCGGATAATGGTTGCACTTCACGCCATGGTCCTAGTTTTAAAGGGGTTGCAAGGGTTGGGTGCAGACTTTTGGTAGAAGGGGGACCCAGATTAGATGTCGACATATACTTGTAATTGTATGACAATGTGTAGAGGTTTAAATATTTTCCAATGATTGGTAAAGAGCCGTGGGGGGGGGAGAAAGGTGCTTGAGCCAAGTAATGGCAGACTGTGGGCTCGGGGGGCTCGGGCAGGCTATTTCTATATCCCAACGGTCCATCCCTCCGTCGGTCGTCTTACTCATACAGCTTACCGCACAAGACGACATCGTCGCCGAAAGGGTGCCACTGGACGCGCGATAGCCTGGCGGCAGGCAACGGGACACGGTGCTCGTCACGCGTCGCCTGCGGCGAGACTAAAACGCCGCCCTGGCCAAGCCACGTCGGGGCTATTGTGATGATGACGGAGTCGACCTGGTTGTGGTTCCGTGCGTCCAGCAGCGAGCTGATGATCTGGCCGCCGCCTTCCACCATGACGCTAGCCAGGCCCTCGGCATGCAGGGCGTCGAAGACATGCCGCCAGTCGAAGCGCAAGCGGCCGGCCGGCGCGGCAAGCTCGGCTGGCAGGGAAATATACTTGCCGCCGTGCTCCCGCAGCAGCTCGACGCTCGCGGCAGGCAGGCCGGCCGGCTCGACGGCCGTCAGGACGTAGGGTGCCAACCCTGCGCCCGCGCGGCACGTCTCCAGGACCTTGTCGCCGCGCGCCGGCGTCCACCGGAGCTGCGGGTCGACGACGATGGGCCGCGGCTGCGAGCTGGCGCCGGCGATGCGGCAGTTCAGCGCCGGGTCATCGGCGAGCACCGTCGACACGCCGACGAGGATGGCGGCGTGGTGGGAGCGGAGGTAGTGCGTCATGGACTTGGACTCCGGGCCCGACAGGCGCGTCCGGACGCCGGGCTCGAGCGCGATGGAGGCGTCGAGGGACTGGGCGTACGTCAACGTCACAAACGGCCGGGTGCTTCCCGGCGGCTGCGACGGCGGGAGGTAGGTCTCCAGCAGAGCGGCCGAGGCCGAGGAGAACTCGAGCTCTCGGGACATGGCGCCAACGTGCTGGCAGCCAGATATGATACCTCAGGCGGGCGGCTTATACTTGATCGTGTGTCCTTCTTGCGATCAAACCGTCGCCTGTAGGTTGTGTTTGGGGGCGTTACAAAGTGCCCAGGTTGTTCAAGATAACCGACCGCTGCAGGCAACGCGTCTGGCAAACTCCTCGGGATGTCTCGCTTTGGCCTTTAAGGAATATGAATCTATCGACTATCCTTCGAGAACGCAAGGTAGGCACGTCTGAACGTGTAGCTCTTCCGTTATTTAGGTTAGGAAATGGGATGACGATTGGAAAAGCCGAGACCACACGTCGTCTTACTTGTGACGTACGTTCAATTGATATGTGCGAAGAGTCTTTTTGAAGAAGTTTTGAAGCGGTTTGTTGTGGAGGGGTGGGAGGGAGACAAAGCTTGAAGTCATAGGGAGGGTATTCTAAAAAGTTGAAAGGGTAATTGTAATCCATCGTGGCTTACGTTGATTGATAATAATTTCATGCAATAATAGAATATAACCCTTTTAAATCTTTGACATTTTAATTCTTAATTTATTAAATCAATCTCTTGGAATTCTTGAAGAATTCTATCAAGAGTAGAAAGATTAATTAAGTATTTTGGTAATATTGTTTTACTCCTTGGACCACTTGCTCACCTGGGTTCACAATGCAAGCATTGAGCGCAACACGTCCCCCACTGTACCTACCCTGGACGTTCTCGGAAAGCTGCGACTCCAGAAGAATGGCCTCTCATGTTTCCACTAATAGAACAGATGATGGCAGTATATCCTCATCAAATAGTAGTTTCAATGCATGTCCAATGGCATTTCCAATCATCGCAGCGAGGTCATCCTTATGGACGGTATACCGGACGATTTCCCGTATTGATTACGATGTATTGATGAATGACTAAAGCATGAATGGGAAGTAAATATTGATATAATGATATATCTTTGATGATGAAGGAAATAGAAAACGAAGTACACAAAGGCTGGCAGGATGAAGGAAGTCTGGAGCATGCTCAGCTTACCTAGGTATTGAGCATACTTTGCTCATGCCTCTGGAAGTCTGTCTGGTGGGAGGGGCCCCTGCTTGGTGCCGTAACTTGACTTCGCACATCACCAAATATGCATTGATTTCCTGTTTCAGCTGTTGTCATTCACACCAAGTATTAAAGCTCCACGCTTCGACTAGTAGCCACTCATGTCAGGTTTGAGCAGGTGCTGTGAAATCTTGCGCTTATAAACTATCCCTTCATCTCCTATCTATTGACTTGAGTCCATCCTTATCTTCTCCAAGATTGGCTGGGATGATGATGCCGGTCGTTCGCTTTTCCTTGCCGCATTCGAAAACTTCCGCAAGACCCACGGGTAGATGCAACGCAGGGGCGAATATTTTCTGGATGGGAACCTCTTCCACCACTCATTTCGCCAGGGCCTGTTTCCGCGCAAAGGCTATATCACACAACACGACATGTAAAGACTCGGGGTATGCGTGTTGGAAATCGGCTTACGGAGCAGCCTTGTGAAGCATGTTCCTAGCAGCGTCGGTAATGAACTATGTTCTGGCGGACGGGGCTACTACTTGATGTGCACCTCCATCCAAGGGTACAGCAGAACGTAGGATCATATATTCTGATAAAAGGCCAAGAGGGCCTATTACTGCTGGCGCGATCAAGTCTGCCTCAAGTAATGGGCACGAAATATGCCCCGAATTGTGCAGCCATGTTTGACGTGTCTTGAATTTGAATACACAGATTTTGGCAACGAGGCTGAATTCCAGGGTGAACAAGGCGTTCTTGTTGGGCAAGATTGCGCCAGAAGCTTCTCGGGGCTTAGAAGATTGGCGGTCTCTAAGATCTTGTTCTCTCTCGACACGCGTGGTGCCTGAGACGAGATATTAGTACCGCGCTCACAGAGACAAACCTCAAGCGAGCTGGTGTTTGACTTGTGATGAGTTGCACATGTCCTAAACAACCATGCAGCGGCAATGGCGCACTCGGCAGCGTATTTCGTCGAATGCAATATGTTCCTTCGTCCGTGGTGTATATCACATCAGTTAATCCCAACCAGACTGTCAAGTAGGTTCGCTAGATCGTTGTGGCCGTGGAGGTGCGCGGTTCAGCTTCGGATTCCCATCGTCGTCGAACTCGGCCCACTGAAAGAAAGAGCAGGCTTCCTTGCCAGGAACATTACCAGCGTGGCACATCCAAAAGTATTTACCAAAATTCTCCCTCTTCCTCTGGACGACGCGCAGCACGCAAGGCACGCCGCAAGTGCATTTTGGCGTGAGACGAGGGTGCATGTTTGGTCGGTAGTCCCTGTATGTAATGTTGATTCGTTTGTTTCCCGCTATAGGATGGGGAACAATGGAAACTGCGGGCGCAACGCAATGCTTCCATTCTTCCTGCATTTCCGCGTGCATGACCAGCAGTGAATTGTGCGGCAGATGGATGGATATCTGGCCTTCTGCATCCGGGTCACCCAGCGACTTCTTCTCCTCTTCCTTGGGAAGCACCCGGCGCACTCGAAACTCTCGTGCTACGCCGAGCGAGATGGAACCGATAACAGCCCGAGGACCCAAGTAGGTGAGTTGGTCGCTATGCCAGCCAACACTCTCCTGGGAGCCATTGTAACAATTCACAAAGGCTGAATTCGGATTCCATGCTTTTGGGCTCTGATACTGGAGCTTCTTGCCGCCAGGATACCGTGTCCGTATGCGCATCTGTATTTCCTGATTGACGGCTTCTTGAACGAGGGGCTTCACCCGGATGAGCTGGGGTGTGATACGCCTCACATCCTTTACGTTTCAGCATTTGAATATATGTATGATCTCGTACTGGAGTGGAGGCTTACCGAGAGTTTCGCCCCGTTGTAGTGGAAATCAGTTTTCTGGGCCTGGATCTCGTCGTAGCTTTCCACGTAGAAGCTGGAGGTATGGGGGCTCGCCACGACATTCTCAAACAGCTTGAAAGTGATTCTTTCATATGATTCCGCCTCATGCAGCAGCTCTCTCAAGAGATCGTTTGCTAAGTCCGGGGGGAGGAAGTTATGTATTATGGTACAGGGAGTGTTCTCCGCCACATCGCCTGGATCGTATAGATGCAAGGTCGTTCCTTTCCGCGTCTTGGGTCTTTTGGCGCTGGAGGGAGACTCATCGCTGGGGACTGCATATTTCCTCAGCGACTGCTGGGACCCCGCGTGAGCTGTCGTTTTCTTGGGATGAGCATTTTGGAGCGAAGCTGATGTCCGTTTGACCGAGCCATCATGGGCTAACAAGACATCGAGTAGAGTTTCCTGCTCGAGCTCGGGGTGAAGCGAGGACAAAAGAGCCAATTTCAACTCCGTCGGCTCGTTCTCATTGTCACTCTCGTCTCCTTCTTGCGCCAGCGCGTCTGGGCTCAGTTTGCGCTTTGGTCGCTGCAGAAACTTCTTCATGCTCCCGACACCAGAGACCTCTGTGGATTGCGATCTCAGGTCTGGATACGATGGCAACTTGTAGCCTATACACATTGGACGGGACCAAAGAGCTCGTCCGTACCACTTTGCCCCCCCCCCCCAAAGATGACCTCTCAGCACTCGCAGGGCGTGGCATGACACGACAGCGCCACGAAATCACGTGCAGGCCTTAATGGCCCCGGTTTATGCATTTGGCCTGCTCCGGGGCATATGACAGATGTGCCGGACCCCACTGACGCACTAGGCCTGAACCCCTCGACTGGAAGTAAGGTAAGGTACCTGACCTACCTTACCTTAGGAGGGGGGGGGGGGTTCCGTGTCATAACCGAGGCACCTAGCGACAAGCTCCAAAGTAAAGGCACTGCCGGGTGCTCGATCTTGACCCAGTCAGACCTTCATCCCCCAATGCAAGCCAAACGCCCGCTTGTCGCAGAAGGCTGTCCAGCATGAGCCGCTGCGAATGATCCCGCCTGCATCCCTCCGAAGCCTTCCTCGTCCGTTTCCCTTGACGATCCCGTCGCCGCGTTGACGCCCGGTGCGCAGGCACATGCGCAGTGGTCGCAACACCCCCCCACGCCCGCGTTAACCATGGCCGCCATGCTCGAGTTCCGCACGCAGGGCTTCAACCCGTACGCCGTCAAATACTCGCCGTACTACGACTCCCGGATCGCCGTCGCGACCTCGGCCAACTTTGGCATCGTGGGCAATGGCCGTGTCTTTGCCTTGGGCTTGAACGCCCAGGGCGTCCAGGTGGAGAAAACGTAGGCGTCCCTTTCCCTCTTGGTCACCGCTCTCTCTCGTGTTGTCTCGTCTTCGTCTGCGTCTTCGTCACAGCTGCGCGCTGCGGCTTGTGAAATTGGTTTTTCAACAGCTTCAAGTGCCGGGCTCACGCGCGTCCAGCTTTGATACGAATGATGCGCTCTACGACCTCGCGTGGTCCGAAATCCACGAGAATCAGCTCATAGTCGCCTGCGGCGATGGCTCCCTGAAGCTTTTCGACCTGGGAGTCGATGAGTTTCCCGTCATGAACTTCCACGAGCACAAGAGGGAGACCTTTTCTGTGTGCTGGAATCCAGTCTCGAAAGATACATTCATCTCCAGTTCCTGGGATGGGACCGTCAAGCTTGTTCGTCATCCTCGGTAACCTCTTCCATGCAGCTCGCAATTGACTAGAATTCTCAGTGGTCACCAACCCGGAGCCATTCTTTGCAATCACTACCAATCGGAAACTGCACCTACAGCACCTCCTTCTGTCCCTCGAACCCAGCCCTCATTTCCGCCGTATCTTCGGACTCTCACCTTCGCATATTCGACCTGCGCACCCCCTTCTCCGCCAAGTACCACCTGGTAGCGAACATTCCCGTTCATGCGCCGCCTGCTCAGCCGGGGCCGATGGCTGGCGCAGCGAGCCCCCCGGCCGAGGTTCTGACTCACGACTGGAATAAGTACAACGACACCGTCGTGGCGACCGGCGGCGTGGACCGAGCCCTGCGGACCTTTGACATTAGGAACCCGACGGGCGGCCCCCTCTCTGTGATGCATGGCCATGAGTATGCCGTGCGCCGCCTTGCATGGAGCCCACACGCCAGTGACGTCTTAATCAGCGCAAGCTACGACATGACGGTCCGGCTCTGGCGCGACATGCCGGGGAGTATACAGGCGCCGCCTGCCGGCCCTCCAATGGCCTCCCAAGTCGGCATCATGAATCGCCATACAGAGTTCGTGACTGGAGTAGACTGGTGTTTGTTTGGTGCGGGTGGCTGGGTGGCGTCAGTCGGCTGGGACGAGCGCGTCTTACTCTGGGATGCATTCGCCTTGATGGGCCGATAACGATTATACAATTCGCAATCAAAGTCCATGGTGTCTGGACCTATGGCACGTTGCCCGCCCTACCGGTGGCATCGAACGCCTAGCTGGGAAGCGCATACTAACAAGCAATTTCGGCGACACATTAGTCGCATATGAGCATGGTCTAGAGCCTCCAAGATCTCGGCTTGTCTTGGAATCTAAGTAAGAAACCCCCTTGTCCCCTTGAAGCTGGGATACGCAAGTGGTATTACAGTAGAAGTATATATATATCATACATTTGAGATGAATTTTATCTGCCTGAACGCCCGCCATCGTTCCCTAGCCCTGTCTAGTGTACATTTATATATCGAGCATGATCATACATAAAACCGCCAAAGGTAAGATAAAGAGCCTGGCTGATGCCGTGAGGAGACCCGACGTGAACACTCAGTGACCCTTCCGAGCTTTCAGACGCCTGGAAAAGGATTCGAATTACCACTGAGAAGAGCGTGAGCGATCGCCACCATAGTTGGAGTCCCGGCCCTGGCGGCCACCACGGCGATCGTCGCCACGTCTGCGGTCGAACTGACGGCGGTCGTTTTGGGGCCTATCGTGGCGGACGTTGCTTCGCATCTGATCCCACACGTCGCCGCTCTGGGGCGCGCGCCTGTCATTTGTGTCCCTGCTGCTAGCTTCAATGTTTTCACCGCCGAAGCGACCTCTGCGAGTATCGACAACGTTCACCAAGTTCTTTGGAAGGCCCATTTTTGAGACCCACAAACTCGGCACAGCTGGCGTATTCTCGTGGCCAAGGCCGGAGACGAACATAGTCTTAAGCTCCTCGGCCAAAGCGTACTTGTCCTTGGTGTTGCCGAAAAGGCTCATGTAAGCCTTCGCCAATGCGTCTGGTGATACCGACTCGACCAAACCCTTGACCTCTTCAAAAGCAGGTGGGGGCGTTTCGTTTCCATCGGCCCTGAAACTAGCAACCTCAGACAATGAGTTGTTGGGCTGAAGCGGCAAGCCTCGGAGGAGCTTTCGGGTGAAACCGCTGCTCGAAGGTGGGAGGAGCAGCCATGACTGACCATCCTTGCCTTGTCGAGCCGTACGTCCGACTCGATGAATGTAGCTCTCTCGCTCCCGTGGCCCATCGATTTGAATGACGTGGGTGACATTGGGGAAATCCATTCCTCGAGCAGTAACGTCAGAGGAGATAAGGACACCTGACTCTGCGGCGCGGAATCTATCGGCTGCCTGCTGCCGACCTGACTGGGTCATCTTGGATGAGATACCCCAAATGAAGTGTTTGGATCGCGTCCGCTTCCTTCTCTCAATCGCGAGGGCTGTGGCCAACTCTGTCAAAGCAGTTGTGTTGAAATAGACGATTGCCTTGAAGTTTGGTGTGCTGGCAGCCTCTCTATCGAGCAGCTCGAATAGAGTAGGGAAAGTATTGGCCCAGGTGTCAAGAGGCACAAGATGTTGAGGGACCCTGTCGTGAGTCAGGGACTCGTTCTCAGCAATAGTCTGGACAAACTGGAAGTCATCTGCGCGGACCATGCTCCGAGCCAGGCGAATGACATCCTCGGGAATTGTGGCAGAGACGAGCATGGTTTGACGTTTGGTTGCAGCGGCATCAGGGAGATGTCCAATGATGGCTCGAAGCTGGGGCTCGAAACCAACATCGAGGATGCGATCGGCCTCGTCGAGAACCATGGCGGCCAACTTGGGTGCGTCGATTCCAGACCTATCGTCCTCGAGGAGATCGTTCAAGCGGCCGGGAGTTGCGACAAGAAGATGGCAGCCTTGACGCTGAACCTGCCGAAGCATGGACCTCTTGTCAGTGCCACCAACTGCGACCTGGACGACGAGACCGGTGTGTTTGGCCAGAGCGTGGGCCTCGGCAGCAATCTGCTCTGCAAGTTCTCGGGTTGGCGACAAAACGATGCCGCGAATGTCATCTGACCGTGCCGAATAAGCTGATTTCCTGCTGGCCAGCGAGGGGTCCTGCTCGAGCATGCGTTGGAATAGCGGTAGAAGGAAGGCCAGCGTCTTGCCTGTTCCAGTTTTGGCCTGGGCGACACTGCGTCGAGGGTTAGCTCAGTACTTTCAAGCACGACCGTGGGCGGGAGAATTACATGTCAGTGCCCTTAAGCGCCGAAACAATAGTCTTGGCTTGGACAGGTGTCATAGTTTCGTAGCCCATATCCTCCGTAATGGCTTTAATGAGGTTGCGATGAACACCTAAGCTGCTGAGGTCCTCGAACCTGGTGATCTCGCCGGCTGGAGCAGAGGGCGCCTCAGCCTCCTGCGCCGCCGCCGCACTGCTGTAGTGCTTGGTGGAGAGACTGAAGGTTCTGAACAGACTGGGCGAGTGGGTTGCGGAGGCGGCGGCCGTGCGGATGGCGGGCAAGACTGCTCGAGAGCGAACGAGCGCAGAAGGCGTAGCGATGATGCTCGCCTGGCGCGCGCAGCGCCGAGCTCCTTGTCGGAACATGACGAAGTGGTAGATGGTCTGGGTATTACAAGTAAGAACAAGAAGAATGGTAATGAAAGGTATGCTCGTCGAAAGATAAGAAACAAGAGTTTGGAATTGAAAAGATGGAATACGAGAGTAGGAAGAAATGTCAACCTAGCCCAACGTTGAGTGCAGAAGAACTTTCCAAACGCGATCGCCACGGTCCTGATTTTTTTTCTCCTTCAACTCCTTTTAGCGTTCCTTATCTTATCTAGCCCGCCAATCATTCATGCGCAGGCAAATTTAGTCTTGCCATATTCGGAATAGAGCAGAAAGGGTCCAAATCACGGGTGCTTAACTAAGGTAAGACAAGGCAAGGCAAGGCAAGAAGGTCCGCCGAGCCAACTCACACTACCTTAGGTACCGTAACCATGTCACTACTGTACGCTTTTCTCTACACCCAATAACATAACTCGGGTTGCTAATTAGCGATTCGCTCCAATCCCAATATCTTGAGTATAGAAATCACCGTCTCCATATACGCGAGTCATGCGCTACCTGAGATAGATGTCTTACTTCTCTACAATTCCAGATTGCGTGAAACTTTCTTGTGTTACGCTTTCATATCGTTCATTATAAGTTCTAGCTTCAGAATTGCATTACAGGTCAAGCGGAGGCTTGCCCTACATGATTCATAAAATCGTCTTGTAAACGTGCTCAAGGTGTTCATATCATTGGTCATGAAGTTGGCCTGACGCCGGCAATCACGAGCCCTTCGCCGACACCGTCAGATATCCCTCGCGTGACGCCATCCACGGTCCATGCCGCCAGCTCGGACAACGCCCTCCCAACCTTGCCGTCGTTCATGCCGCACAGCGTTTCTGTGAAGGAAGCGCCTCGTCTCCCGGCAGCGTTGGCGAGATTCATGCCATGCCCGACGACTCGTTCGGAGACTTTGTGCTTGCGCTCCAGCCTGACCAGGAACTTGAAGCAAAGGAGCAGGTAAGGCAGAACAAAGTGAAAGAAGAAAATGACGTAAATGACCGTCGCTTGTACCGCGCGGTGTAAAACGGATCGTTGCTGGTTGATGCTCCTTCGCCGCGCCGGCATCTCGTCTACCGTAACACTGCTTGTGGGCATTGTCGTGCCGGCGGGAAGAGCAGAACGGATCTGTTCTATTTCACAAGGCTCCAGGTCACTCGGCAGTCCTCTTAGCAGGTATGTCAGGCCGTCAATATACGCTTTTCGCTCAAAAGCACTATTCTCATCATCGAAGGATGCCTGGCCGTGGCCAACGAACTGTTGCACAAGATCGATGCCTGGTAATTGTCCGAGTTTAGTACGAGTACAGTTCACAGAGTCACAGCGGCAACATATACTGACCCAGACGAGCAAATCTCCAATGTATCCCGGAAGCAGTGCGGGCTGGCGATGCATTGCCTTTTCGGGGAGACCTTGGCGGCAATGGGGGGACCGGCGACTTGGCTGAGCTGGTCGTTGATTGTAGATCATCCTCAATGACTTCTGCGACCATTCTCTTGTTGGTGATTACCAACGCATCTGCTTCTGATAACGGGCGTGGGCGTGGGCGTGGACGTGGTAATCGGTCTTCGCCAATGTTCTGTACGTGCAGCTCCTGGAGGCTGTTGCTGCGACGACAGGGGATTATGCGGGATTGTAGTGATGTGGGCAACATGGCGATGACTGTCGAGATTCGGCTTTCTGTCGTGCGCACCCACTTGGTTTCTTCCAAGACGGCAACGGCCTGCTTTGAAGCCGGAAACATCTTGTCGCTGGCCTGATACCAGCTTGGGCGACCCCTGCCTGGATGAATGAGTGGGTGGGTGGTTGGTAGTTGGGGGGCCTGCGACGATCAAGAGGCAGCAGCAAAAGCTCCTCGCGGTGGACAAATGGATGCGTCGACTCAATAATCCAGCAACCTCGGAAAGCCTAGCCTGCGATGGAAATAGAAAATAATCGAATTCGAGTGGCCGGATCGCCCAACAACTTTGTTGGCTAGCGCAAAAGGGGCGTTCAAGCCAATCCTGAACTCTCCGCGTTTGTGATGTAGTGTCAGAGAGTGATCGCCCGGAACAGTTCAAATCGTCGCCGGCTGAGGAAAGGAAGGCCGCAGAAAATTCCCGTCGTAGACTTTCCGTCGTAGACGACAATGATTCGGAAAAGATAAGAACAAAGATCAATCCTGGCTAAGCCGCAAAGAGTGATATGGGCCCTCCTTATCCTGGTTCGGGATCCTCCCGTTGCTTCGAGGGTTAGGCAAAGCAGAGCAAGCCGGGAAAAGGACGCCGGCGTTCCATGCTGTCAAGCTGCGGCGCGGCTCGATCAGTCCACGAAACGGAGGGTCAAGGAGTTTAGCATGTGAAAGCCAGCCCGGGGCTCGTTAGACCAAATGCGGCGTTCGTCCAAGTGGAGCACTCTTCCTTTAGTCTTCTCTCGAGCAGCCACTTTCGGTATGGAACGGGTCGGTGACATGAAACCTATCGTCCATGACCGATAGCAGATAAGCACTGTAGTTAAGCACGTGGTGGCTACAAGTAGCAACGCATGAATATCTTCAGATGATGCTTTCGCACACACTGTATTTGCTTGAAGAACAGACGATTCTCAATACCACTATCATCCTGGTTTGCATCTCCGTGTTTCGCCAAACGCCGCCACCCATTCCGGTTCCTTGACATCATGACCACCGTACACCGATGCTGATGTCTGCAAAATTCAAGTTGCCATGTTCTGTCCTCGACAGCCAAAACAAATCCGTCGGCTATGCAATTTCCTTAACGATCTCCCACATCGCGTGAACCACTACAGGAACCAGCTTCCTTTACGGTGCCCTACGTAATATAACTTTCATCATAGCAGGCTTTTGCCCATCTCATAAGTCCAACCACCCTCACGCCTCAGCTTGTCGCGCGCTGCCATATCCTTCCTGATGTCATCCTCCGTGAGCCTGTCAGTTCCACTCCAGTTGGCACTTGATGTCCTCATGCGGAATTTGTGGAACTTGTCTTTGCTCTTGTTGAAGACCTCCTCCATGTTGAGTGGTCTAGGCGGACCAAACACTGCAAATGGGTCCATCCTCTCCTGATTCGCGAGCGCTTCGCGCAGGGCAGGTGAATCTGTCCAAGAAGCAACTCCCATGTGTTGAGGCTCGTCATCGTCATCGTCCTCATCGTCAGTTTGAATTTCAGGTAGCTCAATGTTCTCGCCATTCTGGAAGCGTGGCGACGACCTCTGTGCCGGCTTGACTGCAGATTTCAAAGCGCTAGAAGCTCCAGGCCTGGCGGGCGTCTTATATGCGGGTCCAGCGGCGTTGGAATTAGGTGCAAACGGTATTGACCCCTTGGAGATCTGAGCCATGTCCAAAGGATGAGCTGCCTTTGCATGGTTCATATTCATGTGGTTGCTGGTAACTGTGGCCTTGAACAAGTCCTGGGTGGCACTTTGCGGTACATTAGAGTAACCATTTGCAAAAGTGGACTTAGTCATGATTTCCTAAAGAATAGTTAGTTCATATTGAACTTCGCAAATCGATGTGATGTCAAATTCAACGGAAACAGTCGAAACTTACTTTCTTCAGGCCTACCGAGGGCCGGACTGGTGGGCCCTTGATGCTGGGAGCATAGCTCATCTCAAGCTCATCCTCAAACTCGGCGCTGGTACGGCGACGTTTCGCATCAGCAGTTTGGTAAGCTGGTCCACGAGAAGGCGCACGCTTGACTAAGCCATGTTCGCCATCAGCGCCCAGAGGTCGCTTTGTGGCAGACTTGGCCGCATTAGAAAGGACTGCATTCACAGGTCGGGTGGACTCGTGAGGGCGATGAATATTCGATGTCATACGGGAAGGCGGGCGAGGTATTTGAGCCTCAATCCTTTGGCCAGCAAATGAGGACGCGGGCCGTTCCGATGACGCGCTGGCATCGTTGGAACTAGGAAGTTGAGATCGCACTGCTGGTGGAGGAGCCCTGGTTTGCTTCGCCTTCTCAATGACCTGTCGTTGTGCCAACTTTCTTGCCTCGACCTGTTCTGCTTCTCTCTGTTTCTGACTCTCAGCTTCTTGCTTGCGTTGCTGTTCCTGCCTGCGCTGCTCTTCCGCACGTTTCCGTTCCAATTCAGCTTTGGTACGACGTTGAGCCTCGCGCTCATCTTGCTCCTTCTTCTTCGCTGCCAGTTCTAAGACTCGAGGTCTGCCATTGGAAGAGACCGAGCTCTTCAAATTCTGAGCTGGGGTCTTCGCTTGTAGAGATGGTTTGCTCGCCTTACTCGTGAGTTGCTGTGAGGGCTGCGAAGGAGTCGCACCTACATTTGCGGCCAAGCTGCTTGTTGAAGGGTTAAGTTGGGAGTGCTGTGATCCTGTGTTTACCCTAATAACAGTCGGCGCTTGCTTAGGCTTAGCGTATGCGTCTTTGCTTGGTTTGACGGGACGCTTGGTCTCCTTCGCCCGGCTGACTTGAGAAATTCCGGCAGAGCGTGGGACAGATGGCGGCGGCATAGAGGATGGCATGTCGTGCATCTCAACTTCTCTGTCAGCAGATGCTGAAGCTCCATCTCCGGCAGGTTTAGCTCTTCGTGGGCTGGTCCTTGTCGCTCTTGGGGTCTCTTTAACACTTGAAGTCTCATCCCCCTTCCTCGATGTTCCTTGAAGTTCAGACTGGATAGTTTTATCCTGATCCTTGCTGAAGACTCGCGCCCTTTCCCGCTCTTTTTCTCGTGCCTCCTGTAATTTTTCGTATTGCTCTGCTATCACCTTCGCTTCCTTCTCACGTCGCTTCTCTTCTCTCTCCCGTTCAATAGAGGCTCTGGTGCGTCGAGCAACGGGGCGTGTAGGGCTGGCGGGCTGTTCTGCCATCTGCGTCGTCGATCGAGGCCTCGGTGACTCAAAACTCAATTTGGCAGCTACTGTTTCCGACGAGGCTCCTGCGAAATATCCGATCTGCCTTGGCGAAGGGGACAAGATTGCCAATTTGGCATCCGCGCTTGTTGTCGCACTACTTGCAAGAAGGCCCTTGGAGATTTTTAGGATAGAAGACATCTTGTCTTTGACTTGCTTGAGAGGACTTGTCCGGAAGCTTCTCGATGGCGACTTGGGAGACATGTTCGAACGTGAAATTTCTGAATATGCGGCCATCGTAGGATTCGACACAGTCACAGCCTTAGTCAGAGGAAGGCCTGGAAGGTTATCTGTGCGAGGTTTGGCTAATCCAGCAGACGTCGAAGCGGACTTCCGATGCAACGGAGCACCGCTTGCTTGGGTCAAATATAATGATTCCGAATCAATTGGCTCCTGGCTTCGCGTGACTCTGTGGTCTGCAACCGTAAGACCCTCGCCAACTGTCGTCTTTCCGTGTATCTTTTCCATGACGTCTGCTGAGTGACTTTTTGGAAAAGGTGGCCTAGCCTCCTTGACCTCCACTACCTCGGGAGGGGGATCAATCCAATCATCGTTCTCATCCTCGTCCTCTTCCTCTGGAAATGCACCTGGTGTAGTTGTGGTAACCTCTTTTCGTGCAGGGCTTGACCTTTCAGCGGATGGAGTTGCTGGTAAGGCTGCTGCAGCGGTTGTTTGGGGGAAGCTCGGTATAGATTTGGATAGCCTGGAATTCGCTGGCTGGGTCTCTCCAAGTTTGCTGATCTGGTCTTGAAGCCTTTGGGTGTATGTCTTCGCGTGGTGCAAGGTAACATCTTCCGTCTTCGGAGAAGGCTTTGAGTTCTCATCTGCTCCCGCATCAATGAGCTCCAGGTCATCACCGTCTGGGTCGTCGAAATTGGTTTCAGCCAGAGACTTCCCCTCGGTAGGTTTGCTGTGATAGCTTGCTCTGTGGTGATCGAGATGACTAGTTCTGGAGACCCGGGGGCCGATGCTCTTACTGGCCAGAGGCTCCCGCGCGGGTAGCGAGGCGAAATTCAGGCTGCTCTTACGAACGACTTGGCGAATAGGGCTTGAACCATCGGAAGGCGATCGAATGTCCTCCGAAGGTGACTCGTTACCATCAAACTGGGTCTTTCGATTGGAATCACCCCGTTGCACAATCTCTTCGTCAAGACCAAGTCCTGGTATCGGCGAAGAATTATCGTCAGGTTGCGCCGCTTGCTCCTGTACGTTGTCTTCTCTGTCGCGAGAGTGGGCTGCACTGTTGTTGGCAATGATTTGATTAATTGGAGTAGAATCCTGGAGATTTGCTGTAATTCGCTCCCCAGAAGCTACCCCAGCATGCTCTTCAGGTAAGCTGGAGGCCAATGCACGCGAAGTGCTAGTTCTTGTGCTGGGGGCCGGAGGCGCCTGAGGAGCCACTTGGTCAAAATTAACATCCTGTGTATCTTCCGAGCCTGCAAAATTGTCGACTTGCACTGGTCCAATGTCCTGGCTGCCATAATAGCCAGAGTCTTGTGTAGATTGCTGGATAGCGGGTTTCGGTGAAGGAACTCGTCTTCTAGGAGAGGTGTGTCTGAGAGAAGCTGGAGATGCCTTGGAGACCCTAGATTGGTGGCGAGGGGACAGTTTGGCGTTGACATGGTGAGGAGTTCGGCGCTTGGAGCCATTCGGTGTGGCGGCAAATACATCTGACAAAGGCTACAAAGGCTTAGTATGCGCGGCAAGGTGATTCGATCATGTACTTACCACTCGTCCTGCGGCTAATCTACTCTTCCCAACCGTCCGAGGAGTCTTTCCGCGGAGTCGCCCTGGCGTTTTGAAGGCCTCTGCAAAGTTGCTGTAGAAATGTCAGTTTAGGAATCGGCAGACCAACAGATCCGAGAGCGTCACATACACAGCATTCTCATCGAAGATTCCGGCCATGTGCTCATTGAGCCAGTCCAACTCATTTCGTGCAGAGTAGGAGAACTCCTCTACCTCTTGTTGTACGATTTGGAAAGCTGCCGAACGCTCTTCGGCGATCCATGCTGCGGAGCCGGCCTGCAGGCGCGGTCCTCGAAATGCTGCCATGGTGCCCGAATAGGGTTGGGGAGGAAACGCGTTGTCGGTGTGGCTGCCGATATGGAATCGAGAACAGCTCGGTGACGGTCAAAGAAGTGATAGAGGCATGTGGTAGACTCTGGAGCTGTCGCTAAGAGATAGAGTCGAATACAAACAAGGGCGGCGATATTGGCGATGATGAAGATGGAAGCTGAAGCTCGCATCCACCAAATCAGTCATGTAGGTCACAATGTTTTGATCGCCTCTCAATTGGGTTTAGCTTGGAATTCAGAGAAAGTGGGTCGCGTCCAAAAAGCTCCAAAGTGGGTGAAGTGGGATGAAGCCGATAAGACCCTTATCGGGTCACCATTGTTTACTTTCCCCCGAGTCGCGTTACCACAGGCAAACAAGGCGAAGAAACAACAACTCCCAGCGGCAGCATCGAAACCTCAAAGGCCGGCGCCATGAGAGTGATTGAGGTCATTATTGACGTAAGTTAGGGCTCTTTAGAGAAGAGTGATCTATCTAGTAGCTCATCCGTTATTTTAGGGCTTTAAGTCGTACGCCGTGCGAACGGTAATCTCAGGATGGTGAACAACAAACACAGTCAAGAGCCCAGCGACCAGGACTAACAAGACATAGGGATGAAAGCTTCAACTCCATCACCGGCCTTAATGGCAGTGGCAAGTCAAATATTCTAGACTCGATATGTTTCGTTCTCGGTATTACCAACATGTCGACGGTGCGAGCGCAAAACCTTCAGGTAAGTAGACTGCGCAGACCCTTTCGTGGATCCACACTAATGATTCCAGGACCTCATCTACAAGCGAGGACAGGCGGGAGTCACAAAGGCGAGCGTCACCATCGTTTTCGATAATCGAGACAAGAAGAAGTCGCCTATAGGTTTCGAAGAATATGCCACGATCAGTGTCACCCGGCAAATCGTGCTGGGCGGCACATCCAAATACCTTATCAATGGTCACCGAGCGCAGCAGCAAACCGTCCAAAACCTTTTCCAGTCGGTGCAGCTCAATATCAATAATCCCAACTTCCTGATCATGCAAGGAAGAATCACCAAAGTGCTGAATATGAAGCCTGTGGAAATCTTGGCAATGATCGAAGAGGCCGCCGGGACTCGAATGTTCGAGGACCGAAGGGACAAAGCTCTGAAGACCATGGCAAAGAAAGAGATGAAGCTACAGGAGTTGACGGAGCTACTAAAGGACGAAATCGAGCCGAAGCTTGACAAGCTTCGGACCGAGAAGCGAGCGTTTCTGGACTTTCAACAAACACAAAACGACCTTGAACGACTGTCTCGGGTCGTTGTCGCCTATGATTACATTAGGTGCCAAGACAAACTCAGACAATCAGCTGCCGATCTTGAGGGCAAGAAACAGCGAAGGAAAGATCTAGAGGACTCTGCTGCTCGCCTCAAGAGCGAGTTAACTCACCTGGAAGAGGACATCAAGAAAATCAGGTCTCAGCGCGATAAGGAGCTCAAGAAGGGCAGTAAAGCTCAAGCCTTAGAAGAGGCAGCGAAAAAGCATGCCAATGAATTGGTCCGGCTCGCCACTGTCATAGACTTGAAAGAGTCTAGCTTGACGGAAGAGAAGGAAAAGAAGGTGGCAATTGAGAAGAACGTCACAGAACTCGACGCTACTCTCAAGGAGAAGACGTTGGCCTTTGGGGAAGCCAAATCTAGATTTGATGCGGCGAAGGATGATCTCGCCAAACGAACACAAGAAGCTGAATCCAAGGAAGAGCTACTCCAAACTCTGCAGACTGGCGTGGCTTCAAAGGATGGCCAAGAAAATGGTTACCAGGGACAGCTTCAAGATGCCAAGAACAGAGTCACAGCTTCTACCACAGAGCAAGAACAGGCCCGGATCCGGATCGCGCACTTGCAATCCAGATTGAAAGAAGAAGAGCCCCGAGCTGAAAAGGCCAAGCAGCAAAACGCTGGTTTGCTACTGGAACTGGATCGCCTAAGGGCACAAGCTCAAAAGCTGAAGACTGACCTTGGCAAGCTCGGATTTGAGCCAGGGCAAGAACAAGAGATGTTCAAGCGTGAGGCTCAGTTGCAGCAAACAGTTCGAGCTCTTCGGCAAGACGCAGATAAGCTCAAACGACAAGTTGCCAATATTGATTTCAACTACTCGGATCCTGTCGCCAACTTCGACCGGTCAAAGGTCAAAGGCCTGGTCGCGCAATTGTTCACTCTTGACAAGGGTCATACCAAAGCAGGTACTGCACTTGAAATTTGTGCGGGTGGCCGGCTGTACAACGTCGTCGTCGATACTGAGGTCACTGGTACACAGTTGCTGCAGAAAGGCAAACTCAAGAAGAGAGTGACAATCATTCCTCTGAACAAGATTGCCGCTTTCAAGGCCTCAGCCCAAACTATTGCAACAGCGCAACAAATCGCACCGGGTAAGGTAGACCTGGCGTTGTCCTTGGTAGGGTTTGATGAAGAAGTTTCCGCAGCCATGGAGTATGTGTTTGGCAATACGCTCATCTGTGCCGACGCCGAGACAGCTAAGCGTGTCACTTTTGATCCGAACGTCAGAATGAGAAGCATCACGCTGGAGGGTGATGCGTACGATCCCTCAGGAACGCTGTCAGGAGGCAGTGCCCCCAACTCCAGTGGTGTCCTGGTAACTCTACAGAAGCTAAACGATCTGAACCGACAGCTACATGAGGCCGAAACCTCCCTCGCCAAGCT
Organism: Paramyrothecium roridum; assembly: GCA_003012165.1. Classification (NCBI taxonomy): domain Eukaryota; kingdom Fungi; phylum Ascomycota; class Sordariomycetes; order Hypocreales; family Stachybotryaceae; genus Paramyrothecium; species Paramyrothecium roridum. Next base: position 4,680 of record PXOD01000105.1, on the reverse strand, counting down.
TCAATCCAATATTGCGAATGAGAAATCCAAACTCGACATGGCCCGGAAAATCCAACAGGAGCTTGATTTGAAATCACACGAGATCAAACTCGGCGAGGAACAGATCAGCGGCAACTCCTCGTCATCAATCATCCAGGAAGTTGAAAATATGAAGTCAACCATAGAAGAACTGCAGGAGAGTATTGCAGATGCAAAAAAGCGGCAGACGGAAGCTGCTTCTGATGTCAAGAGAATCGAAAAAGATATGAAGGATTTCGACAACAACAAGGATGCAAAGTTGATTGAGCTTCAAAAGTCTGTCGACAAACTTCGGGGCAGCCTTGAAAAAGATTCAGTTAGCGTCAAAGGGCTTCAGAAAGAACTTCAGGGTGTACAACTAGACCTCGAGCAGGTTGGTGGCGATCTTTCGGCGGCTCGCGAACAGCTTCAAGAGGTAGAAATTGGTATTAAAGCACAGCAACAAGACATTGGCAACATTGTCCAGCAGAGGTCTGAGCTAAGCGAGACCAACAATCAAGTCCAGGCTGAGCTTGACGATGAACGAGCCAAACTGCATCTGTTTGACAACGAGCTCCATGCTCTCGACGAGGCGATTCGATCCAAGAATGCCCGCATCACTGAAGAAGGCTTGGAGATGCAAAAACTTGGTCATCAGGTGGAAAAATTCCACAAAGAACAGCAAAGCGCAGCTGAAAATGTCGCCCATCTCGAGTCAGAATACGAATGGATAGAGGACGAAAAGGACAAGTTTGGCCGAAATGGAACCCCTTACGACTTCAACGGCCAAAATATCAGCGAGTGCAAATCGACGCTGCGAAACTTGACCGAGCGCTTCCAAGGAATGAAGAAGAAGATCAACCCCAAAGTCATGAACATGATTGATAGTGTGGAGAAGAAGGAGGTGTCCTTGAAACACATGATCAAGACTGTGATAAGAGACAAGCGAAAGATCGAAGAGACTATCGTCAGCTTGGACGACTACAAAAAGAAGGCGTTGCAGGAGACCTGGGAGAAGGTCAACGGCGACTTTGGTCAGATCTTCTCAGAGCTTCTACCCGGCGGTAGCTTCGCAAAGCTTGACCCGCCAGAGGGCAAGACAATCAATGATGGCCTGGAAGTGAAGGTGTGTCTGGGCAAGGTGTGGAAACAGAGCCTTACAGAACTCAGTGGCGGTCAAAGGTATGAAAAGAACTACCAAGACTATTCAGTATGGAATACTAATCGTGCAACAGATCGCTAGTTGCTCTATCGCTCATCATGGCCCTCCTACAGTTCAAGCCTGCTCCGATGTACATTCTGGATGAGGTCGACGCTGCGCTGGATCTGTCACATACGCAGAATATCGGTCGTCTCATCAAGACACGCTTCAAAGGATCTCAATTCATTGTTGTCAGTCTTAAGGATGGCATGTTCCAAAATGCCAACCGCATCTTCCGCACACGCTTCAGTGAAGGCACGAGCATGGTGCAGGCGCTCACGCCTGCAGATCTGAAATAAGGTCATGAATCATGGCGACACATAGTGAATGAGACATGAACAGGGAGAAACAGGATTGGGTGTGGCTGGCTGGGACATGGCATCGAAGGAAGCGTTAGCGGGACTCTGGCACGAGGACATGATGATGAGTTACACACATGTATTTGTATTTTCTATATTCGCTGGAAAGGCACATTGCAAATCTATCCCGGATGTTCTAATATGCTACTGTTCTATGTAGTGATGTGCACCCGTTTCTAAAACCCCAATCTCCATACCAACCTCGATGACGGATTCGAGTTCCAGATCCTCCCGCTGAGATTCGGTGAAGATAGGACATAGCTGCATGCCGAGGCATCCGTAGATTGGTGCACCAGGGTCCACGTTGCGTCTCTTCCTCAACGTGTGGTCTGGTTCCTCCCTATGGCGTACACCGTTGGCCGGGTCGACGTTTGGCATTTTGCACCTGCGATGGCAGTCAGCGTTGACGCATCGCCGTGGATCTTTCAAGCGAGTGCTACACTTACCGGACTGTACGGCAGGACACGTGGAAAAGGCTCTTCGTTTCCATGTCGGCCGGCGCCTGGGCAGCAATAAGCTTCCAGGCTTCCTCGTCGTACGGCTTCGCGCCCGACACTAAGAGGGTGATTATGAGCAAGGCACCGAGAGGCGACCCTCCCAGGCCACGTTAAGAGAGGCGGAGCACCTACCAATAATGTTTGCTCGGAACCGACGTACGTCAAGCTTCTCGATCTTTGGCTCCTTGCTCAACATGGACGCCAAGTCTTGGACACTGCTCAGATTGAGTAAGTGGAGGGGATACTTGTGTGCGATATGTTAGCTCGAGACAGAGATCTACGCAGCCGGACGACATACCGCATCGTGGAAATCGACAATAGGTTGGTGGCCTACATCTTCCTTGCGCGGTGCGCAGCGAAAGACCTCCCTCCTCTGCCCAGGGTCCATCCTGAACAGGGTCAGGGGCCGCTTGGCACCGAGATATGCGGCGAGCTCTTTGGGGACTTCACTGCCCATGTTCAGGGCGCGGGTGGTTTCATTCCATATATTGACAGTATCAAACTTGTAGTTCTGGGCTGCCATCTCTTCTTTGCTGGGAAACTCGACGGGCAGCAGTATTTCCTTCTCCGGCACGGCACGCAGTCCCCTGCTTAGTATTGCGGCTGCTTGCTGCATCAAACCTTTCACGCCGGCATCCGTCCAGGGGAAGCGGAGCACGATGAAAGCCCCATCCACCTTGCCGAGCAGCCTGCTCGTCTTGGCCACGTCTGGAAGCCACAGGTCGGTCTTGACATTCGCCAGGAGGGGAAGCTGCCGCTGCGTGAGGAACTCCCACAGCTCTTCGGGCTCCTGGTCCTTCGCTGAAGCAAGTGCAGCAGGGGGGTTCTTGAGTTGAGCAAACGTGAAGAGACGGTCGAACTCGAGGCCCGTCGGCAGCACCCTGCTCCGGCGAAGCTCGATGCCCCGGCATGACTTGACAGGATAGACGTGCAGGCTCTGGACCTTGGCAGATTTTCCGGCCTGGGCCCCATGCGACAAGTGATCGTACTGCCTGCGAAGATTGCTTTCCGAGGGCGACAGGCCAAGTTTGGTATGCGTCTGCCCGAGCACGTCGCTGCGGTCCACCGGCACGGGCGGAAAGAGAATGAAGAGCGGGACAGCAAAGACGATGAGCGTAGAGAAGAGGAGGATGAAGGCAGTCGAGTCGAATTGAGCCCAGCCAGTGGAGGTGGATGACATTCTGGGACAGCGTTTGGGTGTTTTTGTCTTATGTCGAATAGGTGTCTTCAGATCCCACAGCCCCTATTTCCGACCTTCAGATGGCGCTTCCACTGGGATGGTTTGTGCGAGTCCCAACGTCGGTGGGAAAGAAGTCACAAATGTTCGTGGAGCAGCTCAAAATGCAGTCGCCTCTCACTTCGGTGGTTTTTTTTTTTTTTGTTTAATTTGTATTTTTTCCCCCTTTCTCATTCCCAACATACGTTGCGATCTGGCTTCCGGCTCCTAAGCCAGATCTCAAACGGACGGTTCATTTGCTGGTTTACGAATCACGTGCTCTCTCAACTGCACTCTGACCATGGCTATCGCCTGCTGCTTGCGCCATGGAATGTTTGAGCAAGTTGCTTGCTACAGTTCACCAACGTTTCTCGTGCCCCGAGAACATATTCTCGCTGTTGGGAAACTCGGAATATCAACAAGAGAAATTGCATCATGGTGACTTTGAGTTACTCGCATCGAGCCGACTGAACCACGTTGTGGCGCACTAATGCAAAACCGTCGCATTCTCTATCAGCCGCAGAAGGCGACGTCTCTTCTCCCACCCATAAACCGAGCCAGCATCCGGTTCGATTTGCAAGATGAGCAATTTTGGTCGCTATCCTAGCACTGGTATTGGCCGGAGAGTGCACAGAGCAGCCGTCGAATCATGCGGAGGTGATCCCAGTTACACGCATATACTGGACACGCAATCACGAGGACGTGACTGGCTGAAGTTTCTTTTAGCCTACCCGCCTTTAGACCCGCTCGTGCTGTTGAATATACCGTCCTGTGGTATGGAGGCTTCAGGGTAGTCCCAGCGCGAGCACACCTGAAACTAATCAATCAAGCAACATCGCGCGATTTGTCATGCCAGGATGCTTTGCTCCTCGTTCATGAACGCGCAAGCAACCAAGAGCCTACCTAGGTACGTCTTTACTCTAGAACCATTGTTCACAGCTGCTCCGAATGTACTAGTGACACCCCCACAACTGAATCTTTCTCCGCGGGGCGGTTTCCGACTCGCCCGTCCGCCTCGTAGCTTGGCCGTGCGTGGCGCTTGCAAAGCTGGTTGAGGTGGAGGTGTCAGAGACAACGGACCAGTGTAACGAACGCATCGTGGCCCCCCTCCCTCATATCGGCTCCCTGCCGGTTGTAGATCCATAGATACAGTAGCTCTGCAGCACCCCAAGTGCCTGCATGCGTCGCTGACCAGAGCACCCATGGCGATGAGATGACGTGCCGGCCAAAACCCACACTGCTACGTGCCTCATGTGCAGTTAACTTTACCACATGATGCATGCAGAGTCCTGCCATGCCGCCAGGGAGGGGAAGGGAAGGGGAAGGGGAGGGGAGGGAAAGAAACGGGGATCATCTGAAGTCAGTCCGCAGCATCTGCTTCCACGTTCTTGTCCACTGCCCTGCTTGGAT
>PXOD01000104.1:0-21779 GCA_003012165.1 Paramyrothecium roridum | reverse complement strand
CGCACCACCCTCGCCAACAGTGCGCTCCATGGTGTGTGGGCTTGACCTCGACGATGATGCATGTCAAGGTCGCCTTGCGGTGTAATTACGACCTGGAAGACGTACAAGGAATACGAATCACTGCGCTCCGAGAAGCCGAGCGAAACTGCAATCTCGTTTGACTATGTGGCGGCTTGGATATGCCTCATCTCTGCAGAGTCAAGCCTGAGGGAGTTCTCAATGTACTTAGGATTGGTTTTGGTTTTTTTTTTTTTTTTTTTTTTTTTTTTCTCGAAAAGAAAAGAGAAGAGAACCATTTGCCTCAGCATGGGCCCTTATAATTTGCAAAGGGGTGGCCATCTACTTAATTCCCCATCAACGACCCATCCATGCCAGGGGAATTCTTTATATGTTACGACGCAAAATGTTGCATTCGCAACACAATCAAGTGGTTTTCGATATGACCTGTGATTCATGACTGGGAACCGCATGCTTCGTCGTCAGCCAGCTCCAGCCACGCAAAGATGTTCTGGCGGCTGTGGATAAGGTAGCTGATGTCACAGACGTTCCGCTACCGTGACAGTTAGATTATTACCTGGGATTGGACGAAAAGGAAGAATCAAGGGGGGAAAGGCGCGCTTGCGCCTCTCAAGGTTGGCTACACGAAAGCCAAACTAGCCGTTGCGGCGTTTCGATGCCAACCAGTGAGCGGACACGTCCATGCCGCGAAAACCTGAAATCCGACAACTCTTACGACTGCGGTCCAGTGGTCTCATCGCCGGCCCCTAAATCTGTTTCACCCACTTTTGGGCATGTCATTTCCTGTCTCCAGAGCCTGGAGCTTGTTCCCCTAGCCGCCTCTCCACCCAACGACAGAAGAGGATCAGGAACCCCACACAACTATTTGGTTCGGCAGGACGAGACCGTTGCCTTGCTGTCGCACCTAGCTCCTCGTGACCCAAGGCTTGACTGGGCCTGGACCCCTACCAAAGTGGCTTGAATAGATTGGCAGCGGTGCTGCGGAGCACAACCTTCCAACGCTCATATGGGGAATACGAGGCATACTCGCGATATGTGCAAGCGCCAACCACATAAACCCAACCAATTACTGTGCAGTTAATCGATAAAGAGTTTCGCATAATAGGAGGAAAATACACCTTTTTAATTCTTGAATGTCATAATTAATAGTCTACAAAATAATTCTTTAAAAAGGTTTTCTAATAATAGAATATTCATTTTATATTTCACTTATATTTACTTATATTTCACTTATATTTCACTTTTATTTCACTGTTACCTTTTTACTTCTCTACATGCTTGCTCTCGTAGGGTTATGATGCAGCAGTGAGCGAAACTTATGTCGGCCCACTGTCGTCAATCTTCAGAGTGAAGCCTCAGCTCCAACTCAGCCGTCCTGGCATGGCCACAGCCGGTTTACATTTAGTCGCATACGAGGCGAAGCAACTTCCTGGTCGAATGAAGTGGGCCACTGCTAAATTTAAGCATTGTCCACGGTAATTCTAGATCATTTGATTGTGTTCGTGTGATCATTTCGAAGGAGGTTTTAGTTTGCATAAAATAAGAAGCCCCCTCGGCTCAGTCCAGTTCAGTGCATACAAATTCAATCCCTGCATTCAGGCCGTTAGCTCAATACATCACATCCACAAGAGGCGCTGCAAATATGATTTAGTAGAACCTTTTATAATGAAAGAATGCCTCGTAGTAAAAGAACTGAAAGCTTAAAACAAAGCCTATTCTTATTACTTTTGGGAACTTTCCTAGTTAGACAAGGTATCTTCGGCAAAGACCACCCTAACGTTGAGGCAGAGATTCATTCTACTCTCAGCTGAGGCATGGACACGATCTCGGCCCAGCCCACCGCAACTAGGCCCGGTAATGGAAGATGCGCGCTGTTGGTCACCGGCTCCAAGACGACTGCTATTGATTTCATGAGAATGATGGTACCACAATAACACAGCTCTTCGTTGCCCGCTCCTAAATCATGGCGCTATTGCTTTCATAGAAATGTGCATTTACTGTTTTTCTAAACCATAGATAGACTCTCCAAAACGCCTTTACCCATGCATCTTACGGCGCGACGCGGTTGTACAGCTAACAGACACCTTGACTCTCCACCTTCACACCTCAAAGCTCCTTTCCTCGCATCTTCTTGAGCCTCGTTTGGCCCTCGAACACACCGCGATCGACCGCCGCAGCGACGGTCAGGGTACCACCCACAATCGCGCAGAGACCAGCCAGGAATCCCAGGAAAGACTTGGATCGCTCCTCGCGGTTGATAACCTTCATCGGGGAAATGTCCTAGAAACGACGTTAGCTTCAATCATCCGTAGGTTGATAGGCGCATGTTTATGGATTCAGAACTTACGTAGGAGAAGAAAACACCGGGGATGCCTCCCTTTGAGTGCTGGCGCTCGGCATGGCCCTCTGCAGAGTCGTCTCCGCCGGCCAAGCTCCTCTTGTGGCTGGTGACGGAATACTGGTGTGTTTCGACGCTGCCGTCCATCGAGAAGCCCAAATCTCCAAGGTCGTTGGAAGTATCCATGTACTTGTTGAACTTGTTGGCGTTGTCCTCCCAGCCCAAAGGCAGATAGGACGTTGGCACAATCTTGACAAAGTACATGAAGTTATAGTTGGGGTCGGTAGTGTCCTGCTTGGTGCCATCGAGAGGGTTCAGGTGGTGGTTTGTCCAGGGCGCAGCCTTGGAGCCGAGCTTCTTGGTGACGGACTCGGGAAGCTGTGGGCCGAAGCGCAGAGTGTGGATGATATGGCTGAAGTCGTGCGACTTGCCCTTGGGTGTCTCCCAGTAGGTCTTGAGATCGTGGACGTGCATGTTGCCGCTGGTGAAACTTCGGCCAGGAGCAAGGTGGAAGTTTCCAACAACCTTGTTCACACGCAGGCCACCTTCAATTCGGCAGCCCTCGTCGCGCTGGGCTTCAAGCTTCTCCTTGTAATGCTCACGCTCGCACTGCTCAATGCCCTCGCCCATGCCGAAGGACCAAGAGACCTCTCCGTAGGCGTCACGGACATCGTCGCAGGTGTTGCAGCAGCCGGGCTTCGAGGCAGTGGCCGGAGGGGGTGCGCCGCCACAGCTACCGCAGTAGTTGGGGTCGAGATGCTCGGCCGTCTCGTCGTGAAGAGAAATTGACTTGACATCGATGGCGCCGCCTCCTTGGCTCTGTGGCGCGAGTCGAATCTTCCTGATTCCGTGCATGATGGAATGCTGTTGCTCGCCCGACACATCCATGACATCGAGGGTCAAGAGCTCGCAGGGAATCTTGGGAAAGGTGATGTCGAGGTGGATCTCCATTCGCTCGCCTGTCCTCGAAGTCAGTGCCTTGTTGCCAGTGAGGCTGCCATCGGGAACTCTCTACCTCTGCCCTTGTCGACAATCAGCTCGGGGTGAATCACAACCCGGCGGTAGTCCGACCATTCTCCCCAGGAGAGGAACAAGACAATCACGAGAGAGACGATGGTGACGATACCACCGCTGGTGGTTCGGATCCTCGCTTCATCGACCGTTTTGGTGAAGGCATCAAGCCTCGTAAACCTTGACTTGGCAGGCATTGTGAACGGTTGCGCTGGGGAGGGACCCTTCGACTTCAACCTTTCTGTCAGTCAGTGGTGGCCGACGGCCTGTGGAGGGAAATCAAAAGCTCAATTTCCCCAGATGGAACAGTAATGCAAATTCAGGCAAACAAAGACGGACTAAAGTGTTTCAATTGCACCAGCAATCACTCAGCCCACGGCATGGAAAGGGAGACAAGGACAACGCGATGCTGCGGACTGGTGGGTATGGAGGAATTAAGGCCACAGTCGCAAGTCCGCGATAAGATGCCTTGGGGACACAGTAAGGTACCTAGACTATAAGGGAGCTTCGCAACCCCGGGACGATGGGAACCTGCTCGCTACAAAAGAGAGTGCTTCCAGTACGCCGCGGGGATTGGTAGCTACATGTACCCCGCTAGCGGCACCACCCAAGCAAGCCGTTTGGCGTCCCTGTTGCATCTGCATTGGCCTCCAGCCGCCAGGGGTCTCGAGTTCGACCTCTGCGAAGCTCCGGCAAATCGCCGGGCTCTGACCAACCTTGCAGACCTTGCCCGATTAGGCATGGCGACGCTCGGGTCAAGGTACCGTACTCTGCAGAGTCAAAGAAAGTCTATGAAGCAAGCTTCCTGACATCGTCGAATCCTCCATCTTTTGTCTCCTTTGCCTCTCCAACCAAGACGTTGTCAGCCCAATTGAGCTCCAGCTGGCACCACACGGCTCGAGCTTGGACAAGAGAAAGGTTTTCCTATATTTCAGTCGCCATTCGTTGCGAAACATACCCAAATATCCTTAACCATCTGCTCTCGTGATATTCTCCCATCTTGTCGACTACAGGTTTGCGACATACCGCACAAGGCACCCCAGCCACATTCGTCCATCATGTCGACCAGGCCACCTTCTCGCCACGTATTCGTCGGCAACATTCCCTATGGTAGGCCACGCACCGACCCAGCCAGCAGCTGCCGACGCCTGATATCCTCTCGTCCTAACCAACGCTCACAGGTCTTTCCGAGGAGCAAATCACCGACATCTTCAGCAGCGCCGGCAAGGTCGAGAAGTTCCGCTTAGTCTATGATTCAGAGACTGGTCGTCCAAAGGGCTTTGGCTTCGCCGACTACCCTGACACTGGTAAGCTACTATCCGCCTCCTCTCTGGCCCCGGAAACTAACCGCAGGATCTAGACTCGGCTGCATCAGCTGTGCGCAACCTGAATGACTACGAGATCATGGGCCGTAAGCTACGAGTTGACTTTTCCAACGAACAAAAGAGCAACGACGATGATAACCAGGTAGCTTTACTCCAAGGCCGTTCACGAATGAGCTCCGCCCGCTAACGAACATCACAGGCGTCATCAGCTCACAACGCCCACCCATCAAACGGTGCCGGTGTCGCTAGCTATGCTTCCGCTCCTCCGTCCAACCTTCCACTACCCGCCGGAAAGGAGATCCCCCCTGGCCTGACGTGTGCCGACTTTATCTCCCGCACCCTCAACACCCTCCCACCAACGCAGTTGCTAGACGTCTTGGGCCAAATGAAAACACTAGCCTCGTCAGATCCCCAACGGGCAACCGAGCTTCTGCAGCAAGCGCCACAACTCTCATATGCCGTGTTCCAAGCACTGCTCTTGATGGGCTTGGTCTCACCCGAGGCAATCCAGTCTGTTGTTGATCCGAATGCCGCAGCTCCCACGCCGGCGCAACCACCCCAATCGGCTTATCCAGTCCCTATACCCGGCTATCCTGGTGCTCCTGCAGCCAACAACACTCCGCCGGTGGGCATGCCGTACGCGCCTCCCGCTCCTGCGCCTCAGGCATATGCACCCCCGGCTCCTGCTCCCGCTGCCCCTGCCGCCCAGGCGCAAGATTCCGATGCTCTGATACGCGCCGTCTTAGAGCTGCCCCAGGAACAGATTAACCAGCTTCCGGAAGCGGAGCGCCAGCAAATCATGGCGCTGAGGGCTTCATATGCCGCACAAAGGAGGTAACGTAGCTCGGCTACCGTTACTACGTGGAGTATGCGCGGAAGGATGACCGGCATTGAGATATCTGCCCACATTATACCATATGATACCCTTTACGAGTTGTGCGCTGGGATGGAAACCAAGAGTGAGATATATCGGCGAAATGGGCTCGGTCAAAGCGTTGGCATCTGCTCATCGGATGAGGCTATATGCAGATTTGACAGGGTGCAGACCCTTTACACACGAAGTTATGAACGCTTTGGGGGGAGGCATTAGAAATGTAAGCAGGGATATTCTCGGTTTATTGAAAGCAACTTTGAGCCTTGAAAGGACAGGCCAACAGGATGTGCTTCGCACTGCTTTGTCCTATAGCAACTGTAACCAGATAACTGTACCTAGTTATGATATTGAGCACACAGAGGCTGTGCACGAAGTGTACATGACCCGTTGGCCATATCGAATAAAAGTGTAAAGTTCTGCCATAATTACTTGTGGCATTGTCCAACAAACACGGCACAATTCATCACGATATGCGCAAATAGGGTGAGCATCTTAAACATCGTGAGTGCTTTTCTAACGACAAAATGTTCAGATATGCCCCCTAGAATCCCGATGATAGTATGGCTGGTATATCATGTAGATATGTATGCGACCCGATATACAAGTCCTTTCATTGCCCTTGAACGCCATACCCTGGTTACAATGTGCCCTAAACCTTCCCACCGCAATCGTATCCATTGCCCAAAACCGTGCCGTTCCGATTTCATCCACGTCTCCACGTCTAGCACTTCTCTGACCGCTCGATTCGATTGGGAGAAGCCTAGCAAGCGAGAGCAGCTCCGTCACAACTGGTACATAATGAAACCCTGCCTTAGACAATTTTGTACACCCTCTTCGCAATCAAGTAACACGCCAGGCCAAAGCCGCACAAGCAAGCCGTGATGCACCAGAACCACGTAAGATCATGCTCGATATCCTGGCCTGGCACCCAAACGTTCATTCCCCATAAGCCCGTAATGATGTTCATAGGCAGCACGATAGTGCCAAGAACAGTGAGCTTGCCAAGAACATCCGCAGTTTGCTCGGAACGCTCGTTCATGCGAATGTTGATCTGAGCAAGGTAGTTGGCGTGCGAACGCGCAAGGATCCTGTCAACCCTGTTAGCATACCGAGTTGTGTAAGTGAAATCTGGCAAGCATACTTTTCATAGTGACCAAGGTTCGATGTCATGGTCACGATGTGATCTTGGATATCGCCCAGGTAAAGCCCAATTTCTGATCTAGGAGCAACCTCCCAGCGCTCATTGCATCGTTTCGCGAAACCCTTGATGACGTCGGCCTTATTACCAAGGAGCCGATACAAACTCATCACCCGCTTTCTGCAGTCGCCGACACGGCGAAGCATATCACCGGAGGTGTCGAGGACAGTCGTTGCGTCGTCTGCACCGGTCGATTTCTCATCTTTGAGACGCTTGTCGGTCACGGACTGGAAACGTAAAATGCCTTCATCAATGTCGTCGACCTCATCTTCAATGGTTTGTATAAGGGGCTGAAACACATCCGTGATGTCGTCGATAATCGCATAAGAAATCCAGTCGGAGGAAAGAATCAGGTAATCCTTGAGCTGACGGATTCGACGGCGGACATTGGCCGGGTGTGGTGTGACGGAGAAGTGGAAACTCAGCACGCCCTCACGAAACACCACAACGTACATATTGACAGGCTCAAGATAGTTCTCGCTGTTGATGTCCTGGTCGAAGGTCCGATAGTTGACAAAGTAATAGTGGCGGAAGAGCTCAACCTTCTCGCGTGCTTCTTGCAACATGATGTCTTCGGCGGTCAGGGGATGGATGCCAAATGCCTTGGATAGCACCTTCATTTCAGATTCGGTTGGACACAATACGTCAAGCCACCAAATAGGTCTGTCTCCATACCGTATCGGCTTCTCCTGTGCTTGAGGCTCTGCGGTTTGAGTGGTTTTGTGGTTGCTTCCTTCAGGTGATTTGACACCGGCAGGAGTTCCTTGCCCTGAGCCATTGGTTGACTTTGAGTTGGAAGCACCTTTAGAAAGTGGTGGCGTCTCGACTGCTCCAGTATCTGCCAAAGATGGTTGCCTCGTCGGTACCTTAGACTCGCCGTTGACGGCCCCGCTAGTGTTACTAAACTTGGTCAACACTGGCATGAGTTCATCCTCGGTCTCGCTTTCGTCATCTGATAGGATAGGGGGATCCGGGATGAACAGTTCTCTGAATCCGCTACCCGGTTGAACAAGCTCCGAAATAGTTTGGCTATGTATCGTGCTTTGAAAATCTTCATTGAAGTAAGTGAACCTGAAAGGTGCTTCTTCATCGGTCTGGAACCAGCCCTTGCGTACCGGCCGCAGACGGCCGTTGATCAACTGCGGCTCGGTGATTTTCATTACGCGACGCTCATCGCTTCGGCCCTCCTTTTCTAGTTGCTGCCACTCCTCGAGGGTTGCGAGGTCCGGCCAGCGACGGCGATGGCGACGTGTCCTATACCTCTGCACCTCGGGATCGCGTGAACCAAAATCGTCCTCGCCGACTTCAGACATATCTGGGCCAGGGAAGCATACGTCTCCAGCTGCGTCAGTACCCAGCCTACGGTCGGCGCGTTGATCGCGAAGCGTTCCATCTGTGCCGGGTCGGTCTTCGTCATCTACTGAATGTCCGGGGCTGAGGGGAATGTCATCCCGCATCATCACGTCGCCAAATCCTACATTAATGTTGTTGGTTGGTCCGAAATTGGGCGAGCCAGGCATGGAGGGTGGGTGGTTCACGTCGTAACTATCGTTTCCGCCGAGGCCAGTGGGCTGCCTCGAACGGGAGGATTTGCTAGATGCTCGTCGACTCTGAGGCCTGCTATTTCTTGCATCGCGAGTGCCGTAGCCCCCGAGTCCTGCTTGCGACTGCCTATGACCGGCAGAGGGCGACAGTAGAGGGGCGGACTCGTCCCAAGGCGTTGGTGGGTGCTCTTCATTATCGCTGTTATTGTTATTGAACACTGATCTCAGTCGGCTTGTTATTGGGCTCGCTGAAGGGCGGTGCTGGAACGGGTTGGATGTTGCGACGGTGGACGCCCGTCTGACTCGCATCGGCTGATGCCCTCTGCATTGTGCAATATGGTCAATCGTAGTCCCCAAACTCGCGCGTTGACTGGCACTAACCTATGATCTAGCAATGCCTCGCTGTCGATACTCGTGCCGCTCAGGTTTGCCTGAGGCAGCTGGTAAAATGCTTCGCCAGTGGACGGCTCAAGCTCGCTATGGGCGTCATCATCGTCCAGAACGGCGAAGCTCTTCCTCCTCGTGCGCTTCTTCTTGCCGCCACGATGTCCCTTCCGCTTCCGGGGCGTTGGCCGTACCTCTCCGGCCTGCTGCGATGTGGAAGCCGGGGCAGAGGTCGGCGCAGAGGTCGGCGCCTCGGCTGCTGGCTCGGCGACGGTGCTTAAAGGGCGGAAGCGATTGCTGGACATTTCGGCGAAGAGTTGCGACGAAGAAGGAGGAAAGAATGCCAGCGCCGACTCAGTGATCTCGAGCAGCTCGAGAAGGCGTGAGAGGATCGCCAGCTGTCGGCGAAAGAGGATGGCGAGTGGTGGTGGAAAACTAAGAAATGCTGCACGTCACAGGGAAGATGGTGGTTGCTCGGCGGATCCCAAATCTGTGGACCACATTCTACCTTGGGGTGATCAGCCTGAGCGTAGGTACTGCCTACCAAGGTGTTGGTAGCGTGCCGATGTACCTTGCCAGTGATGTAATAGCTTTCTGCACACGAAGTCTGATTGGGTCGAGCAGGGAGTTCAATCCAGTGGGGCGCCACGTTTAGGGAGCTCCAAGTGCGGCTCTCGCACTGCACTCCCGTGAAACTGTTCTTATCCTTCACGTACCTTATTACACTGTACTCTAACCTTGATGGACATGTGTGCCGTGGTTCAGTGAATGACGGGAACGAGTGCAGCCTTTGCTTTCGCAAGCTCGAAGGGTGTTGAGAAAAGAACGAGGGTTCAACATACCCCCAACGTAAATGTACGCAATGATACACTTTTTTCTTCAACTTAGATCAGTCCGGAGTCCTGCGGTAGGCGAAGATATCAATCTTGGAAAGACTTCTAATCTGGCATTCTGCTGATATCTTATGTTGTTGTGATCCGCCCCCTTTCTGCTTTTCCCCCATCCTTGTTCTTCCCGCATGACACAACAATACAGATACAAAAATTTGGTACTGGTCGCCAGGTTTTCAGGACCGAAAGGTGAGTGCAAGAATAGGTAGACACTTCGGTAAGCAAGATATTCGTGTTTTAACACTTCTAACATTAAAGGAAGTGTACTGAGCTAATACCAGATCATCCAGCAATATGTCGTAACCATAAGGTGCCTAGGGAACGCCGGCCATTGCCCAATGCTATGTACAAAATTATCTCCCAGTAAGCCTTAGGCAACCTTGGTGCTGTTCGAGGATCCTTCAAAATCCCAAAGTCTAACTAGAAGGCTGTCCGGCACGGGTGCCGGCGTTTCCTGTGCAAGGAAAACTTTCTTGGGAATTTGGAACTCGACTACCGGAGCTTTCCTGACCTCCTTGCCCATCTCAGCCTCGAGAAGCTATGTGAATTTTGTCAGTTTCGGTTCGAATATTTGTTCGCTTGAAAACACTTACACTGGCGTATGAGTGGTCGAGAAAATCTTCTATGTTGTACGACTGCTTAGTAAATTGCTCCGAGATGATCTTCGCAATCGTAGCGACGTTGGGGTGGTAGTGCGACTGCAGTTGTACAAGCTCCCAGACACAACTGTCGATGGCTTTCGTCTCCATGGGGTCTGTCTCGTCAGGCAGGAAAGGATCCTCAAAGCCATTCTCCTGGATCTGTTTCTTCTTCTCCGAGTCCCGAATCTCTCGATGCATCATAAAGGTACACAACGGGTGGTGCTTCATCAAGTTGTAAATCCAAGGAATCAAAGTCACAATGGCGCTTGGCGGCGCGTTCAGCGCAAGTCGAGCAAGTCGCTTGATAAAGCTCGCGACCAAAGCCGCGGGAAGATGCGTTGATCCCAAGAATGTATCTAGAAGACGGACGAAGCGCGACCTGTGTTTTGAATGCAAAATATCGCGGTCAAGTAATGAGTAGAGTTTGTGGTAGAAGGAGGGATAGTCAAGGTTTCGTTCCTGAATGAGATAAAAGACACCCGACAATGCCAATAACGATATGGAGCCGCCGGCGTTGTACGAGTCGGTTAGGAAGTCAGCCAGCAATTCCGGCTTGGTGAACCACGGCGCAATGACTGTCGACATGATGTTCAGCACTGCTTTGCGCTGCTCCTTGGTGTCAACGAGGCCCATCAATGCAAGCCACGCTTCTTGGCCTTGCTTCTTGTGCTGGGTAGCGAGCAAGAGATAGTGGGATTTCTTCTTGGGCCGCGGAACGTAGAAGTCCTCCAGTTCCTCTGCGGACTCGGGAACACCGTCCAGCGCAGATAGGAGGTCAAAGATTGCGTCGAATTGCCCAGCCGTCTCTTCACTCTCCACAAGCTCATCAACCCTTGACCTGGACAGGTGTTAAAACTAAGTGACCAAAAGGAGGAGGCCGCACACATACTTGATAGACTTGAAAGTGAAGTAGCGAATGTCGTCGAACTGCTCAACATACTCTTCGATGAAAGCTTTCCGTACGTCGTCGGTGGGGGACGCGGTAATGCTTGCAACAATCTCTTCCAAGAATTTCCGGGGAAAGGTGTAGTCCTCTTTGTCGTACATGAACTCGCCCTCCGCCCTGAGAGTCCTCATGGATAGTGTCAGGGCAGTAGTTCCAACATCTTCGTCCTTCAGCAAATGCACGAGTTCGGCTTTGTACTGGAAGAATTGGTCCTTCAGCCAGCTCACGACCACCCTCTCCTTTTCGGACAGCGTCTTCTTGGGGATCAGCGACCCTTGTGCCAGGAGACGCACAAACACTCGGCACAGCGCTACCGCAGCAAGCATCGACTCTTCGTTGCCACTGTCAAACTGGCGCATGGTTGTGAGAAGTACTGTGATGTCGTTGTAATTCTTTTTGGACTCTAGGATGCCCTGCTCCAGAAGCAAGATCTTGGCGTTGGGGTCATCTTCTTCCCCGGAAGAGCGTCGCCTCTTCACTGCCTTCTCACCATTGGAAAGCCTTTTTCGCTTTGCGCCTTCAGCCGCCGCGGCAGTAGGCATAGTGAAGAAATTCGTGATACGTGAAAGCAGAATAAACGATCTCAATAGAGTTGGTGATTTCCAACCAAGTCAATGAACAGCCGAAAACCTCAAAATTTCAGGAACGTCTTCTCATAAAAAGCGATGAATTGACAAGAGTATCTTGAAATTCTGGTATGGCAATCATGAAATCTTTCAGGGACCTTGAATTTTCGACCAATCAAATGCTGCTTGGGTAGCCAAGCCAGCCAGTGTCGGGGGAAACGCGGCTAATCCAGGCATCGACGAAATCGAGCAACACGTGACACGAGCTTTCACCGGAGCTAGCGCGATAAAACCTCAATCCTCATTCTCGGCTCCTAGAGCAACGTCAAGCTGTTGATACCCCATTAGAAACCATCGCAAAATGGCCTCCCGCTTGGTCCCCCGCGCCGTCGGTACGTCGAGAACCCCTGGTCGAGCCCGGCAGGCGCCAATTGGCGCGAGATCGACCCCGAAGTTGACTCTGACCCTGTGAATAGGCGCTCCCCTCCTCCGACCGGCTCTTGCCCGCCGAGCCCTCCCTGCCATGGCCGGCGCTGCCGTGCGCAACTCGAGCAACGTGCCCGCCGAGGACCCCAAGAAGAAGGCCCAGAGCATCATCGATGCTCTCCCCGGCAGCAGCCTGCTCAGCAAGTCCGCCATCCTCAGCAGCACCGCCGCCCTGAGCGTCTACGCCATCAGCAACGAGTACTACGTCGTCAACGAGGAGACCATCGTCGCCATCTGCCTGCTCGCCGTCTGGGGTGGCCTCATCAAGTACGGTGGCCCTGCCTACAAGGAGTGGGCCGAGACCCAGAACGAGAAGATCAAGAACATCCTTAACAGCGCTCGCGCCGACCACACCGAGGCCGTCAAGACCCGCATTGAGGGTGTCCAGCAGATGAGCGGTGTTGTTGACATCACCAAGTCCCTGTTCGAGGTTTCCAAGGTGGGTTTAGGGCCGAAACTACGTTGAACGTCGCAAAGGGCATCGCTAACAGCAAGCCCTTTAGGAAACCGCCAAGCTTGAGGCTCAGGCATTCGAGCTGGAACAGAAGACTGCTCTGGCCGCTGAGGCCAAGACCGTCCTCGATTCCTGGGTTCGCTACGAGGGTCAGGTTAAGCAGCGCCAGCAGAAGGAGCTCGCTGCTTCCATTATTGCCAAGGTCCAGAAGGAGCTGGAGAACCCCAAGGTCCTGCAGCAGATCCTGCAGCAGAGCGTTGCCGATATCGAGAGTGAGTCCTTGCATCTCCTCCCGAGACTATAGCGCTTGCATGTACTAATTGATCCCCGCAGAGATCGTCTCCTCAAAGGCTCAATAAATTGTTGCAACTCAGGTTAAACATGAAAAGGTCACCGTTTCCTTTGTAACAACCCCTTGTGTCTACAAACACCTGTGCATTAGCCAATCCGAATCAAGACATTAGTCGACTCAATACCTAATCCGAGATGTTGGTTGAGCTTGCCGTGTGTTCGTCGAAGTGCCATGATTGATTAGATTTGAAAGCCCAGAGATTCCGGGTTTGTTGTAATATATGCGTACATTGTATCTCATGCGGTCGCCAGCGATATTCACTCAACAGAAGCATCCGTTACGTGTTTCATTATGTTACTGGAAATGCTTCAAGCTGTAAACGCGTACATCATACAAAGTACTCAAGCTCGGCTAACAGTACAAGTTTCAACCCTGACGCCAAAATGTCCCGATACTGCTTCATTACAACAGCCCCAGTCTCCCATTGTCTGTCATTTATGCAGAAAACAGTTACAAAGAAAATGGCCTATACAAGCCCAACTCATGAGGAATTTACAATCAATAGATTGGCCTCGACTCTTCCCATTTCTTCGACTCCGTGGGCTCGCGAGGATCGGGCGATTCGGACTTCACATCTGGCCCCCATGACACCCTCGCGCTACGTCGTCTCCGGACGCCTTCGCCGGCCACGGGACCGATCCATTCCCAGGCTCGGCCCACCTCTCCGCTTCGACCCTCGCGCTGACTAGTCCGTACATTACTGTTTTGCTCGACGACAGCCTTGACACGCTGCCAAATTCTCTCTCGCTCCGATAGTGAATGCACAGTACGGAGCACATCATCCCGCAGATTTGGCAAGAACAGCCATGGGTCATCCAGGTCCTCCTCGCCCAACTCCTTCTGGTTGGCAAGCCGCTCGAAGACGAGATCGGCCAAGGCGGGAATGCGAGCTGTCGTAGCGACGTGTTTGCGATATCTAGCACGCAGGTAGACAATACCCAAGGAAAGGAGCATCAAAAGTCCAGCTGGGATTCGATATCTTGCCAATCCGAGCCGGACCTGGCGCTTGAGGGCGCAGCTGATTGAAAGGCGAGCGAGAGAGCTGGACGATAGCTTGCGGTTTGAAAGGCCGGCGGGATCGGACGTTCTGTAGGTTCAGAAGCGGATCTGGTTAGTCGTAAAGTCAGAAACAATATAGACTGTGAAATGCTTGGCAGAAACGAAAAGTGAAATGGGAAGGTTAAAGAAATACAACTTACTCGACAGTCTCAACCACCACTTCATCTCTCTTTGTCACTTCGCCAATTGCGGCTGCCCACAAGTCATTGAATTCGTCGTTGTTCAAGCGCTTGCTCCTCTTCATGCTCACACTCTCTTTGAGTTCCTCTTCACCTATCGCAGGAGAATCCACCTGGTGGCCTTCTTCATCGACCAAATCGCCGCACTCGTACTTGGCCCTGCGCTCCCTAAGCTCTTCCACGGCTCGGTCTGCAACGGCCTTGACTCGGCGGGCCTTTTCACCATCAGGTTCACAGGTAGGGGGAAGAGGCACCAAACCACCCAGGGAAAGGGGGTGCGCGCGTAGAATGAAGCCAGGTTCGCAGCGAGCAGAGTAGTCTTCATAACAATAAGCGTGTGAAGGGCACTCCTCACACTGAGGCTCGACAATGGGAAGAAGCGCATCAGGAACGGGAGTTTCCGGTGGAAGAAGAGATTTGGCCGGCCGGCCAAGGCCACAATAGCCGACTGCAATCTTTTCTTGGCGATACCACGCCAAGTAGGCCCCGAATAAGCTGAGAAATAATACCAAGAGTGGTATTTTGAAACTGCTCTTTCGAGCAGGAGGGGGGGATATCTTGCGAGGTCTGAGAGTGATCTCCCCTTGCCGGGCGGCTTCTTCTAGCTCCAGTTGCGCCTCGGGGGTAAATTCCTCTTCGGGCTCCACTACATCATCTTGTAGATCTAGGTGTCGTGCTGGTACAGGAACTCCGAATGACCTGGTGGTTCTTGAATCCTCGAACAAGCCATCCGTACGACGGCGAGACGACTGTGCGCTTCTCGTCGCGTCTCCGCCGGTTGTCCGCCTCCGATTGCTTGGGGTCTTGACTTGTGGTGGCGAGCTGCCCTTGCCTTGGAAGGGGTTGTCATCCGTGAAAACGCTCTCTTCTTCCGGAGGGAACGATTCCTCGTCGACTGGTTCGGCCTTAATTTGGGGCGTAATTGTTCGCCGTGAGCGACGTATGGTGCCGATGGGTTCGGGTTCATCGTTGTCATCGGTGTGGGAGAGCTGCCGACTGGATGATCGCACCGTACGCTTTCGCGGGCTTGTAAACGCTGGTGGCTCAATATCGTCGTCCTCGACCTTGATCTTGGCGGAACTCTTGCGTGGAGATTTTGAGCGTCTTGCCGAAGGTGGCGGGCGCAAGTCGTGATCAGCCCAGCCCGGAGTATCCTCAGCACTCCCGGCGTTTACGATTCCGAAGCTCGACCGCTTCGCCCTGTCCCTCTGCGCGCGCAGTTTGGGTGCCTGAGAGAGCACATGATCCTCGACCAGTGCGACCAGCTGTGATTTCTTGGCTGTGGCGGGGAAGTCGATGCTGTGCGTGACGAGGATGGACCTGAGGCGGGGGATAGTGACACTACGCGGGTCGAAACCCTCCTGGAGATAATCGTCGCCGTCAGACATGATGCCGGACACGTGTTGCGTGGAGCTGGAGGTGCGCAGCAGTCCCTCGTGCTGAACTACGGACAGTTCGGTACTGCAGTTGATGAAGCCGGAGGCTGCCCTTTTTGACGGGTCGCTGAATGGGTCGCGTCAAAGGGTCAGTGAGGCGGCCTTGTCACCACTCCTGGGGCCTGAGACAGACAATGAGCCAATGTGTGATGACGTCGCACAGGTAAGATCCTGGATCTACCGTCCAAGGCGCGCGTCGTGGCCGCAGGGCAGAAAAATGTCCGTTTCTCTGGGGAGAAAACAGGCAACGATCTTCTTGCTGAGGAACCAAAGTCTCAGGGAAGAGCAAAAGGTAGGATGCCCTAGTAATTGCCGCGGATTTTGAACAAAACGGGTGGCCGTAATCAGTTGCTACCCTTTGAGACGAACCGCCTAGTGCCGTTGTCTATGACAACAGAGTGGAAACGTGGGCCACCTCTGCAGTTTTGACGAGAGCAAGGCCAGCACGCGCCACGCTACCAGGCCCGCTCCAGCCACAAGTCTTGACGCCACCCCTCGACCCCATGCAGCCGATCAATTGAAGCTTCGAAAAAGTTCATGAGACGACACTTACATCACCTGCCACGGGCCTACACTAATAGCGCAACCTCAGGTTCGAGCGCAACATCACTTGGACCTCGGCCTGTCCCCAGCGCCATCCTATTGTTCTCACACCCTCCAATCACCAGACTTTTGCTGTCTGCGCCAGATCAAAGGATGCTGGCTACACGTTCCACCACGAGAAGCTCGCGCTATGTGTGCAGAAGCTGCTCGCAGCAGTTGAGGACCCAATTGCAGCAGCGGTCATATGCAACGCAGACCAAGGATATCTACGATGTCGTCTGCGTCGGTGGAGGTCCGGCAGGGTTGAGTCTACTGACTGCACTACGTACGATCTTCACATCTCTACGGCCGAGGGCCCCTCCATCCGTCCTCCACTAACACACGCTTTGGCAGGATCGAGCCCAGCAACCTCCCGCTTACGAGTTGCCCTCATCGAAGCCCAAGATCTCACCAAGGCCGCGGCATTTTCCCTCCCCTCCACCAAGTTCTCCAACCGATGCAGCTCCCTCACTCCGACCTCGGCGCAGTTCCTGAACACGATCGGAGCATGGACGCATATGAAGAGGGACAGGATTCAGGCTTATCAAGAGATGCAGGTTTGGGATGGCGTCACGGATGCACGAATTGAGTTCGACTGGCACCCTCGTGCTGGCCCTGGGAAGCCCATAGCGTACATGGCCGAAAACCTCAACATCACGTCCGGCCTGCTCAAGCGGCTTCAAGAGCTTGGGGGAGTCGATGTCTTCGATAACTCCAAGGTGGAGAACATCGGCTTGGGCCAGGAGGAAGAGAACTTTGACCTGAGCGAGTGGCCCGTCGTTACCTTGTCTGGTGGTCAGTCGCTGGCCGCAAGGCTGTTGGTAGGCGCAGATGGCGCCAACAGCCCCGTGCGGTCTTTCGCGGGCATCAAGAGCCGTGGCTGGGATTATGGAAGGCACGGTGTCGTGGCGACACTCGAGCTTGAGGGCGAGGGCTGGGCAGGTGACCAGTCCAAGATTGCCTACCAGCGATTTCTACCTACCGGCCCCGTTGCCATGCTCCCGATGCCCGGCAAGCACGCCACGCTCGTGTGGTCAACGACGCAGGAGAATGCAGCTCTGCTCAAGAAACTGTCGCCAGAAGACTTCATCGCCATGGTGAATGCTGCGTTCCGCCTCAGCCCCGTGGACCTTGCTTTCATGCACACCCAGACGTCTGGCCAGCGTGAGGAGCTGACATGGCGTACCCAGCACACATCCATCGCTGCTCAGGCCATCCCCCAAGCGGTTACCGCAGTCCAGGACGGCACGGTCGCCTCGTTTCCGCTCAAAATGCGCCACGCAGACACATACACGGGTGAGCGCGTCGCTCTAGTTGGCGATGCGGCGCATACAATTCATCCGCTAGCTGGACAGGGCCTCAACCAGGGCCAGGCCGACGTGCAGAGCCTCGTCAAGGCTATCGAGTATGCCGTCTCGCACGGACAAGACCTGGGAACGCAGCTGTCACTCGATGCCTACAACAGCGAGCGGTATACGGCTAACCATATTATGCTGGGCGTTTGCGATAAACTCCACAAGATTTATTCCGTTGACAGCGGGCCCCTCGTTCCGCTGCGCTCGATCGGATTGAGGGCGGTTAACTCCTTGGGTCCTTTGAAGAACTTCTTGATGGAGCAAGCATCCAGGACCGCTGCTTGAGAAAGAAATACCGTTGTGTACATGTCTTGTAGAATATTTGTATGATATAATTCGAAACCATTTCAAAAATCAAGAATCAAGTAGATCTATAGATGATCGTTCTACTCAGTCACTCGGTTCAGATGTCGCACAGCCAATTGTCATCAAGAAGACATTCTAGGAGTATTTACGATTGTTCTCCATCGTCAGCTATGATTACAAACAAAAAAAAATTAAAAAGAACACTCTAAACTTCCATTGCTTACACCAGCCTCTACTTATCGATCGACCTCGCCTGCAATCTCGTTAGTCTTTTGTGCTTCGTAGAGGGGTAAAATGCAGTTGTTGGAACTTACCGAACACCAGATCCATGGTACCGATAACTGCCACGGCGTCAGCCAACAAGTGGCCCTTGGAGACGTGGTCGAAGCCACCCAGGTGAGCGAAACCGGGAGCGCGGATGTGGCAACGGTAGGGGCGCTCGCTGCCGTCACTGACGATGTACACACCCATCTCACCCTTGGGGGCCTCGATGACGGAGTAGGTGTCGCCGGGAGGCACGGCGTAGCCCTTGGTGTAGAGCAGGAAGTGGTGGATGAGGGCTTCCATGTTCTCCTTCATGGCGGTGCGGGGAGGAGGCGAGACCTTGTAGTCTTCGACACGGATTGGCCCAGCGGGCATCTGGTTCAGACACTGGTGAATGATACGCAGGGACTGGCGGAACTCCTCCATTCGGCAGAGATATCGGTCGTAGCAATCACCGTTGGTACCGACAGGCACGTCAAACTCAACCTTGTCGTAGGCATCGTAGGGCTGGCTCTTGCGGATATCGTATGGGATGCCGGAACCACGAAGCATGACGCCAGTGAAAGAAAGGTTCAGAGCCTCGGCAGCAGAGACAACACCAACACCCCTCAGACGCTCAATCCAGATACGGTTGTCAGTAAGCATCTCCTCGGTCTCGTCAATTCGGTCGCCGAACTGCGTAGCCCACTGGTAGATGTCGTCGAGAAGGCCAACGGGGATGTCCTGGTGGACACCGCCGGGTCGGACGTAAGCAGCGTGAAGACGGGCTCCAGAGACACGCTCGTAGAATTCCTATCACCTTGCATCAACAACTAGTGTCTCGGCGGTTAAACATGCCGGGAGCTTACCATCAGCTTCTCACGCTCTTCGAAACCCCACAGGAAAGGCGTCAAAGCACCAACGTCCATGGCGTGGGAGAGAACGGACATGAGATGGTTCAAGACACGAGTAATCTCGCCAAACATGGTACGAATGTACTTGGCTCGCTCGGGGATCTCGATGTTGAGGAGCTTCTCGACGGCGAGGGAGTAGCATTGCTCGTTGGTCATCATGGATACGTAGTCAAGACGGTCAAAGTAGGGCAGGGCCTGCAGATACGTCTTGTACTCGATCAACTTCTCGGTACCGCGGTGCAGCAGGCCGACGTGAGGATCAGCTCGGATGATCTCCTCGCCACTCAGCTCGAGAATCAAACGCAGCACACCGTGGGCGGCCGGGTGCTGAGGACCAAAGTTGACCGTGTAGTGCCTGACCTTGCGGCCCTCGACGGAGTTATCGCGCGACTTTACGCCGCTGCTCGTCTCCTGGCCGGCGGTGCCGTAGGGGCTGTTCGTATCGAAGTCCTCGCCAACGGGCACGAGCCTGGTACCGACGGGCTCGGGGGTGGCGTATCGTCGGAAGCACGTCGTCGAGAAGGAGCGGGAGGCGAGAGGTGATGGTCGAAGGCACATGCGCCTGGCAGCCTGGCCGGCAAGTCTGTGGAGGGACGCCATTGCGGGAGGAACAGGATCGTTATCCGGACGCGAGATGAGGTGGTCGGGATCCCCTTTGATGTCCTCCTATTTGCGGGAGTCAATGGCTGGTGAACGTTGAAGAATTCGCCTTCGTGACTATAACCGTCATCACCTAGTGCCAGAGGTGCTAGACGGAAACTGAAGCTTGAGAAGTGGTGGGTGTGGTCGGAAAATTGTTCGAGCGAATCGGCAGGCCAATCAACGGCGGACCATTACTCTGCCTGGGTTGCTCACGGGTTCTTGACCTTTCCGTGAGCCAAAGGTACCTGAATCTCCACGTTCTCATGTCCCGTATGAAAGTACCGGTGCAGTTTGACCGGCCTTGACTTATGCAACACGCCAATAACTGATAATTGTTCTCGATGGCGGTTTTTTACGCTTGGAACATTTTCTAAATGATTTCACGTTCGGGGCTTTTAGGGGGGGGAGGGGTTCTTTTTAACGGACGGAATGCTGCCCTGTCTCCCAGAAGTGAGATTTCGCCTCTATTACGGGCTACCCATAGAGGCCCTCACTAGCTCAACTTGAAGCATCTTCCTTCAGATCCGTTCTCAGTAAGCCATATATCAATGTGTCCAATACCACGCCAGCCTTGTCCACGTTGCTCCTCATCCTGCCTTCGAAAACAAAGCCGCATTTCGTCAAGACGTTACCACTCAACTCGTTCCTCGCGTACGAGGTCGCCTCTATCCGGTTCAGCAACGGCCAGGTCGCAAAGCACCACTGCACAAAGGGCTTCACGGCCTCCGTCATGTAGCCCTTTCCCCAGGCCGACGGCGTCAGCCAGTAGCCTAGCTCCCATGTACGGTAGTTGACATCGGTTTGGGGGATAATTCCGATGCCACCGATGTAGAGCGGCTCCGTAGACTGGTTGCCGGGCATTCTAGGCTTGAGCAGAATGGCAATTGCCTCGGGGTATGAGCCTTCACTTGATGTAGCCATTTTCAGGTAGGATTCTGCGTCTGAAAGCGTGTACGGCGACGGGAAGCGGTCTCGAAGATTCTGTGCCACTGCCTTGTGGTTGGCTGCCTCGGCTAAGCTTGGTGCGTCGGACAGAACATAGCGTCTTAGAATAAGTCTTGTTGTTTCGATTAGGAATGAACCAGGTTCACTCCTGACTTCGGATGCCGACTCGAGGTGACGCTCGACGAACATGGCTTTTGGTGCTCGATGTCCTCAACCTTTTTCGTGAAAGAAGATTCGCTGTCGTTCGTGTTGTAAGTTGCGATGCAAGCTCTCAGGCCGACAGCCACAACGCAGATACCAAAGAAGGAAACCCACAAGTTTGAAAGCGAAAAAAAAAGGAAAAGAAACAGTCCACAACAAACTCGGACTTGGACTCACAAAAGCGTCAGTCCAGCCACCAGCGAGATTCGTGCTGAAAGGCTTGTTCGCAGAGTAATCTGTTGTTGGAGTGCAGGGTAGGTGTTAGTCACAGGACATAGCCGAGTTTCCGGATCTGCTGACGAGTGCGTCATAACTGTCAGAAAACACGAGGGCGAGATGGCATATGTATTTGTACACCCACCGCAGTCGCAGGGAGTGCACTCAGTGTTTCCAAATGGCTGTATCGGTGATTGAGTCCGAAAAGTCTCTTGGCTACCACTGCATGTGTCAAAGACAAGAAAGAGTCCTCCTTTGCTGAAGCACAACGAGGATGATAATCCTAGATTCTCTCTAATTTCTACCACACTCTAGGAGGCGACCTCGCCCCAGTGAGCACGGAAATGTGCAAGCCTGCCTTTCTATACATCGTCTCCCCAACCAATCCGTGGTAGAGGTAGTAACCAACCCAGAGATCTTTCGATCGCTCCTAGTTGCAACGCTTATCCATGAAACCATCGAAGAACAAGAAAACGTCCAATAATACACGTGGTCATAGGACCATGAAACACAAGGAAAGATGCAAGAGTATGCATTGGTCGTTATGCGTGGATGTTGCAGAGGCCGTTAAAACTCCGAGGCGATGACTCCTGATGTAGTAACCAAACGCCATCACTCAATCTGAAATGAAACTTTTTTGATCCACCCTGGCCATGCTTGCAAAAAAGGAAAAA
>PXOD01000103.1:0-68076 GCA_003012165.1 Paramyrothecium roridum | reverse complement strand
TCATTTGATCTTATTAATTGGATCAGAATCAGGCATCATAGAAAATTGAACAACGCATCCTACGGTGGGCAACAAGGCGCCTAAAAAATTGGATGAAAAGTCGATGTTCTTGATCTCTAGGTTCGGCTAAGCCTCTCCCTTTATCTATCGTATAGTAAGACCATCCTGTGGTCTAGGGTAAGTAAAGTAAAAGCTACGGACTTGGGTGCGATTTTTCTGCCACCAACACAGAAGTACAGTCACGGTCAGAACTTCCAGCGACAACTGGGTCATGTCACACGGCAACAAGTTCATGGAAAGGTTCTGGGTCTTAAGATAATTTCCTAAACGTCTAATAAGGAATGATCCTGGTGCCGACCTCGGAATATTGCATCTTCCAGCCGTGATTTCTTGTCAGACATTTATTGCTACTCGATGCTTTGGTAGCTGTATTTCTGGACGTCTTTCCAGCCTGGGTGCTCAATCACTGGTCACAAAGATAGTAGGTGGTAAACAGTCTCATCATGGCGCAGGCCCCCGTTCACAGATCGGGGTCAAGCTGAGACATGGTTGGAAATGACCCTCGCGTACGCAAAGCTCCATGCTCAGGATCAGCCTCATAAGGCTTTGGAAATGCCTGAATTTACCCTGGCCATTTTTGTTCCTTTTATGCCACTCACTGGTGCGCGATTTGCTTCATCGGTCAAATTTGATGGGCTGCATAGATTCATTTTCTGTGAAAGACATCGCGTAAGAGACTTCAGGCACTTGAAAGCTGGGATCGATTGTTACAAAAGTAAATGTGTGTTATTTAGTATCCTATGGTCGTAGGGACCAAAAATTTGATCCATCAAAATTCCCAGACGCCATGCATGCAAACCCGGTGATACCCAATTCATGCTAATAGAGTACAAGATCTCCCAGACATCCTCAACAATCGTACAATTTAGTTGATGGTGATACGGCGGGGCTCCGGCTTTGCAGGCTTGGGCACCACGATCGTCAGGATATCATCCTTGAGGTCTGCGGTGGCTGCATCGAAGTTGACAGGGCTAGGGAAGGTGTAAGTGCGAGTGAACTCGCGAATGACTCGGGGCGAGGGCGCGCTGGTAGGTTGCTCTGTTGGCTGCGTCTTGGTGACCTCAGTGGTAGGCTGGACCTTGACCTCCTCCTTGGCAGGAGCAGGCTTCTGGACCTCTGGCTCCTCGTGGGGTTTCTCAGAAAAGTCGCTGACGACATCAAAGTCGTCCTCATCGTCGCCATCCTCGACAGTGGCTTGGAATGAGCTTCGGCTCCGTGCGTCCTCAGACACAGGGCTGACGGGCTCGGGGGTGGTGTCTGCGGGTGCTTGCTCGACTTGGGGCGCGGGTTGTGAGGCGGCTTGAGGCTCGCCGCCCTCGACTACCTTGCCGCGGATGATGATCTTCTGGGGCTCGGGAAAGTCGATAGTGATGTTCTCCTTGCTCACGCCGGGAAGGGCGCCGCGGATCAAGTAGACGTTGGCAGTCTCCTGAGCATCGAAGCTAGGATTCCAAGGGCGAGGAGCAGGGGCAGGGGCAGGGGTGCGGTAGACGTAGCAGACGTCGCGGTTGCGGCGGGAGAGCCTGTCAACGTCGCTGAGGAGACGGAAGAAGGGCGAGACTGCTGGCTCGGTCTGGCGGTGGTAGATGGTACGAGGCAGGAAGAAGGCCATTGCGATTGGATGGGATGTGTTGGTGAGGTTTCTGAGTGTGGATATGGGTGGTTTAAGTGGTGTAAGTGAGCAGTGGCGTAAGAGCTGAAAGTGGCTGATGAAAAAGGCTTTGGGAGTGGATTGTCAGTTGAATTGATTGATGGTGATTCTGAGATGAGAAAA
Organism: Paramyrothecium roridum; assembly: GCA_003012165.1. Classification (NCBI taxonomy): domain Eukaryota; kingdom Fungi; phylum Ascomycota; class Sordariomycetes; order Hypocreales; family Stachybotryaceae; genus Paramyrothecium; species Paramyrothecium roridum. The sequence goes on along the minus strand of PXOD01000103.1, from coordinate 66,242 downwards.
ACTCTCTCCCTGGATCCAGGCGGGAGTTATATACACGCTCAACATGGGAACTTGGTAGTAAGGAATTGTCACTTGGATGTAAGCTGCTTGGTGATGCTGGATTTGTCGTGAATTGGCGGGAGGCTTCGCGAAAGTCCATGTAGATTCCATGGGATTCTGCGCAGCGCAAATTGGTAATAAGTTAATGCCACAGTGGCTGTGGCTTGTGCATGTGGCGGACCGAAGAAAGCTCGCGCTAAGCTCGATATGGATGCCGATCGTCAGCACACAATTTCTCTTGCCAAAACCATGTAGGACTTGGCTACCCTGGACTTCTGGGCTGGTCACCTGGGCGTTTGTCGTGCGCATGAGCTTCTTGGCTTCACCACAGAAGGGAAAGCAAATTCACAAGCTAAGATAGCAGAGCTTTAATTATTGAATTAAACCATTTCAGGCTTCTGCATCCCCCAACTTGCTATTTTTTTGCCTTGCAAGTACAACATTGAATACCCGATTGGTGGTGCATAGTGAAGGCAGCCACGTGGGGCACGCCACGCCCGCTGTGGTGGTCTCCGGGGGTGTCTGATTCTTTTCATTTTGGTGGATCCAAATGATGTGACCTGTGAACCTCACTCCGAGTCTCGCCATGAACTCCATGATGGGGCTCGTTTAGCCGACACCCTCTTCTTAGCTCATAGGGTGTTTCCTCTTTATCCAGTATCATAATTTTGAGATTCTCGCAAGCCGCCACAATGGAGGAACTCAACATGAAGCCCTCGGGCATCCTACTGCAGAAGAACTTCACCACGCCAGAACATGAAGCTGAGCTCCTCGACATATTTCGGAACAAGCTCGACTGGCCCCAGCGCCCCGGTCGCGTCTCACTGCACTATGGTTATACCTTCAGCTACAAGACATTCGGCATCGACATGGATATTCCCTTCATTCCGTTCCCCGACTGGCTGGTCCCCTTGCTCCCTACCACCGAGGGTCGGCCGCCTGATCAAGTCTGTCTGCAGCATTATGCCCCTGGCACTGGTATTCCGCCCCACGTCGACACCCACAGCGCTTTCGACCAGTTGTATGCTCTGTCGTTTGGAGCTCCCGTCTTCATGCAGTTCCGCGATGGAGCATCTGGCGAAAAGGTCGAACTGGACTTGCCACCACGGAGCATGATGCAGATGCGCGGCGACTCGAGGCTGCATTGGACTCATGGCATTAAATCCCGCAAGACAGACACGTTGCCTGATGGAACCGTGAGGCCCCGACGGGACCGATGGAGTTTGACATATCGGTGGTTGCGGGACGGCGCTACATGCGACTGCGGGAACGAGAAACTATGTGATACGGCCCAAAGGCGTATCGGCAAGGGGCCAGTGTATCGATGGAAGCAATACGAGCAAGATGACAAGAACAATATTGGCCCGACTCAAGAAGAGTCGACAAATACCACATGACATTACTAGCGCATGCACAGAGTAGCTCTAGTATGCTGTGCAGTTCCCGAAAGTGTTGGGATATTTGAAGCAGAACAAGAAGCCTCCTGCGTCTAACAGCAATTGCTAACATTCTCTGGTACACGCTTTCCACCCACAGGTCCATCGTGATTCTTAGTGACTGAGCCTGATATCTGCTCAGGAGAAAGTGGACGCACAAATTTTGACAATCCATGATCACGCCAGCATCACCTACATCCATATTGACTAAATGGCTTGAGCTCCGTTGGCTGTACAAATGCATGAACTGGCGAAGGGTTCAACCACCAAAAGCACGCTCCTGTTTTAGGCCAGGCATTGAGAATACCATTCTGCAAAAGTTAGAAATGAGTTCAATCCTTTGAAGTTCACGTTGAACTTACCATTCTGTGCCTTGCAAGTCGAGCCAGATGCGCACTTGGTGCAGCCAGACCAACCGCTTCCGCCACACTGTTCCCAGAGTTTGGACTCACATCCACTTGGTGGGTTAGTGCTGCTGGGTGGCTTAGTCGTGGTGGTTTGCGTCGGGCTACCGCCGTTGGACACGTTGTTCCAGTAGTTCTGGTCCACCCATGACTTCCACGCGGGAATTGTCGAATCAATGGATACGGCGGAAGACAGCTGCTTGGACCAAGAGACCCGCTTGCTCGTAGATGCTCCGGCACCGGTGTTGGCGTACTCAGCGTAGTAAATGCGACTCAGGTCGTTGCCCTTGTCCCAGGGGTTCCAGCCCTCAGGATGGACGATGTTGCTGAGGTCGGTGCGTTGGAATACTGTGCGGGCAGCCGCGCGCCATGGCCTGCCGAGGAATACGGAGCCGGCCTTGACACTCACGCCGGATTTGGCAAAGACCCTGCCGCCGTTGAAGACATACCAACCGGGGTCGGTATCCGTTTCGCGACCTGAAGCGGTGATGTAACCACCAGAGGCTCGGTTAAAGCCAATGTCGGTTTTTTCGAACCAGAAGTTGACGTTGCCTCCTCCATAAATGAAATCGACAGCGCCCTCGATGTAAGAGTTCTTGAAGACGCTGTCGGTGTTCCTGCCGTACATGGTGTCCTGCCAGCCGGTGAAAGCACAGCCATAGAAACCGATGTTGGTGGCGCCGATAGAAAGCGCATGCGAAGGACCGGCATCGCCAGCGGTGTTCTCGACCCGAAGATTGTACAATGACACGTTGGGAGTTTGGATGCGCAGGGTGCCGCTTTGCTCATTACCTCCTGCTTGGCTCGATGAGAGACTATTGGTCAAGATGGCCTGGTTCTTGGTGTAATCCTGATCCTCGGTGGTGTAGCCATAGATGACAATCTTGCCCTTGTATCCGGAGGTGATGGTTGTCTGGCCGGTGTAAGAGCCTGGCTGAATGAAGATTGTAGTCGTACCCGTGGAGGCTTTGTCAATGGAGTTGATGGCAGATTGGAGCTATTGAACGAGTCAGAATTATCCCGCGTACGCAGTAATATTATTTCGAGATTTAAGCCACCAACAGATGTGTATTGGCCCCCAGACTTGGCAACGACCTTCGCCCCGGATGGAGGTGAGGTTCGAGGCACCGCCTCAACGCCCAAGGCGAGCAGGAAAATCGCAAAATATTTTGACAGCATTGCTATTGAAACTTGCTAGACTACAAACTATCCTCAATATCTCCTCAGCGGACAACTGCCCATTTTGTATTCAATTGTTGGCGTATCGCTTTCTACATCCTGCCATTATGATAGTGCGAGGTTGCCACTTGGGTCGGGAAATTCCGATGCGGAGTAATCCTCTTACATCCGTCGGGATAAGTCTGCTGCGAGAGACGACGACCTATATTCCATTTTTGGAAGCTCTTCGTTTTTTGATCCGCTCCTCCACTCTCCTCCACTTCTTGAATCTGCACGGAAGCTGCTGGCCCGTCATCCCCGCACCAGCACGAGTCCAACTGGGCCGAGCCTGGTATGTGCCACGCTGTTGCATTAAAGAGCTCGCATAAAGGTATAACTAGACCCTGGGAGGGCCTGTGGCTGCACCAAATCCAGGACCTGTGCCGCAAATTATATTGAATGTCGAGCAGTCTGCATATCGCTAGAGGCTCTGCCTTCGATTTCGTCAGTCACTGGGTGAGAAAATAGCAGTGTAAGGGATGAATCTGGTCTCCAGAGTATGGAAGGAGAATAGGCCACGGATCTTGGTTTTCCACTTGCCAAGGACGGATCGCCGTAGTGTGCATATAAAATGTGTAGATCTTACCTGAATACATGCATGCTTGTTGATGGGTGAAGACATATACAAGACGCCTCATCATCTCGAAAATGAAGTCTATCGTCGCAGCCCTTACAGTCTTTACTGCCACTGCCTTTGCCGGTGTAACTGAACGTCAAATAGGCTGTAAGCCATTATGGTGAGCAAATAGTATTACCGCAGAACCCCCCCTTACAGAGATTGATCTTTGCAAGGACTCAATGCGGTGGTAACGGCTACGCAGGCGCAACCTGTTGCGCTGCCGGTGCTTGCACATACCTCAACCAATGGCATTCTCAATGCCTTGATAATTCAGGCCCGGAAATTCCAAGCCCTACCCCATCCGTACCAGAGGCAGCCTGCACCCAGTCTGCCAATGGGTTTGCCTCGCTCAACGGTGGCACTACAGGCGGCGCTGGGGGCACAGTCATCACCGTCGATAATCAAATGGACCTAGAAAGGTACGCCAGTTCTGCGGGTAAATATGTTATCAAGGTGAGCGGCAAAATCAACATCAGCCCGTTTGGCAAAGAGATCAAAGTCACCGATGACAAAACAATCATTGGTCTTGGCGATGCGGGCGAAATCCATGCTGGTAAGACATTCGAGACATGAGGGTGATGGCTGAATAGCTGACAGGACCGCCAACAGGCGGCTTTTACCTCACCAAGGCCAAGAATGTCATCATTCGCAACCTCAAGATTGGTTAGTTGTCTTATCAGAGGACATACTTTAGTTACTGAGTCTTCAAGCAGGCAACACTAGGAAAGCCAGCTCGCCTAACGAGGTGAATGATCGAGATGGTATCCAAGCTGTGAGATCACGCCACTATTGTATTAAGGCTCAAAGATGAAGTTGACAGCTATAGGATGCAAGCAGCAACATTTGGATTGATCACTGTAAGCGTTGTAGCTGAATGCAATTCTCCATCACAAGCTAACATCAATGCCCCAAAGGTATCTTCGAGAACGGCGGCGATAGACTTATTCAGTTCCGGAGCGATACGACTTTCTGGACTGTATCAAATAGCATATTCCGCAACCATGACAAAGCCTTTAGCACCGGTAAGGATTCAAGGATTTTGATGAATACAGAGTCCTAACCTGATGGCAGGCTGGACGGAAAATGTCGTTGCTCAAGGAACAGTGCACTCAAATCTATTCAACGGCACAAACGACAATCCTAGCCTCGGCGCCCTGGCACAGGCTCACCTCTACAACAACCACGTCTATAATGTCACGTCAAGCGGACACTATATACAAGGAACGACAACCGCCGTTATCGAGAATGTCTTCTTTGAGTTCTCCAACAGAGCTATACAGGCAGATGGAGCAGCGCGTCTTGGCACCAGTGGCAACATCTTCAAGAACTGCACAGGCACGATAGCGAGGGACCAGGGCTGGGCTTTTGCGGCCCGCCAATACTACAACTACACCATGATTCGAGGGCCCGATGTACCGGCCCATGTCAGTGCCAACGCTGGTCCTCGCGTTGCCGTCTGTCCCAGCTAGAAGGGCTCCTGCTGCCGAGACAGAACCAAACTATTCGCTTCTAACACTCCCTCAGACCCCAAACATTTTGAACAGACACTAGAGTAATACACGATGGAGCCGGTCAGCATCAGATAATTTCTCCTTCATTCACGTCGCACCCTGTCGTTTCTGAAACGCCCCATAAAGATTGAATAAGGAATTTGGCGCCATATGCTTCAAATCATGTGCAGTACAGCAATCAAATTTCTATTTTATTCTATACACCTGCTGTCAAGGGTATTGACCATCTTCTCTCGAGGCCCAAGCGTTTGAGACCAATGAAATGTTTGTGACCCTTGACATGCTCATTCAAAGAATCTTTTGTGCCTAGAAGAAGCGCGTTTGCTTCACCACGTCCTCAGCCACAAGCTTCTGAATGGCAATGCCGGGATGATAGTTGTCGTACCACAGGCAACTGACACCGTTCCCGTTGACACATGTTGCATCTGGTGCGCCATAGGCCTGGGGGTTTGCATACGCCTTCTGGAATGCAGGCGCTGTGTCGAAGATTTGTCCCTCGACATCCTCATGCTCATCCATGAAGTTGGCAAGTAGATTCTTGACTCCGTTATTGTACTTAACAATGTTGGCCCGTAGCTTGTCGACCTTGGCCACAGGCTCACTGAGGAATGCAGGGGCGCGATCAAACGCTGCTTTGGTCAATACAGGGACAAGTCTTTTGTGGTGTTATCTGCGTGCTCGTGAAACGTCACTTACGTGGTACAGTAAACAATATGAAATTCCGAAGGCCGTGGCCGTACAGAATGTTCAGGAGCTGGAGATATCTCTGCATGGCCTGGCAGATTGGAGCCTCGATTCCATCCCAGTAGGGGTGGCCAACGTCGTTGATGCCGACCCAGACCGCGGTTAATGTATTCTGCGGATTCCAAGTGCCAGCATCCGCAATATATTGTCCGAACAAATCGACCTGGTCATCAACGCCAGAGCCCGCCCAGGTCTGCACAATGGATGTGTCAATGGTGGCGCCGGAGACGGCAAAGTCGTGAGACAAAACCACTGAAGAGTTCAGTTTTGCAATTGCTTGGCCGACCCAGTTCAATCCGCCACTAGTCGTCTGACCCGGAAACTGGGGATTACCGATAGGATTGGCAAGTGAGGGAGTAGCACCGCCGGCAAAGGAGCTCGTCGTTGAATATGAGTCTCCACTGCTGAAATTAGCACGTGGCTGTAAATGCTCTCGGGGGCAGCGTACAAGACCATGAGATATTTGGTACTCTGAGCGAAAGTGACCGTCGCACAAGCGGTAAGGCAAAGTGCCAGAGACAGAAATCGCCTTGACAATGACATGGCTGGACTCTACTTTGTCTATTTTGGCCGAAATTGACTTGCCTTCCAATCACTTATAGACGTCAACCCTTTGGGCCCCATCCGTCCAAAGAAATCGTGCTTAAACCAGAGGAACCTTCACCTCTTATATTTCGTCATCTTCCCGGTCAATCTTCAGACTCAATTGGCACGGAAGCCTCGAGACGCCCCATTGCGCTGCAGCTTCAGCGGGGTCTCGACGGAGGATGCTCGAAAGGCCCAATTGAGCTAGGGTGACTGACCGGGGCACGCATCGGACGAATGGATCCCTTCACCTGTAGGATTTCTCCAACGATATTCCCACGAATGTTAAGTGCGAAGGCTTTCTGCTTCCCCAAAACTATGCACGCTAGGATCGAAACGCTTATGACAACGATTCTCCTCACCTTACTCCGCATCTTGTTGACAGAAACGGGCCCGGAACCCGAGATGAGTTCCACAAGTTCATAGGCAAACCATTGGTCGTTCTAGATGTACACTAGTTCGGGACAAATCCTTTGTCCCGTTGCGAGGACGAAAACTACTTTGGGCGTCGTGTGTTTCCAAGCCATGTGAGCCTTGACATGAAATCTTCACTGATTGAATGAAGATAAAACATTTCAGATAAGGTACCAAAAGACGTACATTGCGTATGCTGAAGCGGCTCTTTCGTAGCAAGGACAGCCATCTCTGGAGGCAAGTCTAATCCTTGAAAAAGGACTTGCAAATGGGCTCCCCACGCCGGCGATCAGGGAAATAATGGAGAAAAGGAGAACTGTGTCAATAAACAGTTTGCCAGTCTCATTGTTATTCCTTCATTCCTTTCCAATCATTTCCTGTTAAGTGGCATGCTAAGAATTGCCCTTGCAAATGCAAAGGCCAACGCCAACACTGTGCTCGCTGAGCGACGAGCGCACTATAGCCTTTGCCAGTTGTGTTGATCGATTGCCAAGCATGCGCTCCATTTAGCTGGTTATGGAATATCAAGCAAGGATGCGGAGATTCATCTTCTTGTGGCATGATGGTCAGCAAATGCGGCCTTAGCTTGGGTGTATCGCCAGGGCCATGGAGTCAACGCAAACCATGTCATACGTTAGCTGCGCGTTAATTGATATGCCGTGCCAGCAAACACTACAAACCCTTCCCTGGCATTTAGGACACTTGCTTACTCCCTCCAGAGCCAAAAACTGCATCCTGTGGCAAACACGAAGAGTGTAATACAGCAATCGGAATCGTTCATTACAGAGAACGGCAGTAAGCCTTGCCTCCGTGTATAATGATACCAGGGCACCTGGCTGAAGTGATGCAGAATTACAAAAGAATGGAGGGAATCATCAAGCAGATTGAGCTGAAACAAGTCTCCCCGAACTCGTACTCCGTCAATTGGCACCATGACTGGAACGTCGGATTCTGTAAGTCTGCACAGTTATCGCTGGCCCACCTCACCTGCTGAATTACATAGTCCTTCACGGAGGTCACATTGCTGCTGCTATACACCTCACAGCCGTAAGGTACCTAAAAACGGACGCCGGACTGCGTACGCTACAGCAACTCGACATACTAAAACTGCACTTCGAGTTTCTCCGAAGCTTGGAGCGCCGTGAAAGTGCTGTCACCATCACACATTTGAAGCTTGGCGCCGGGACGAGTCTGCTACAGCTAAACCTGTCACAAAATGGGAAGCTCAAGGTTCTTGCCCTGGCGACAGCAACAACTTCAATCGACCTTTTGGGTCCAGCGTAACCATCAAACCGTCTACTTGACTCCCCCTCAGTCCCGTACCAGACTTTGGCCCCATCCAATCAAACAAGCCAGAGCCTCATTGGCTGGCAACGCACTCCCAGGGGGAGGTGATACCATATTTTAGTCGTCTTTTTATGCTGCTGCCCCGCCAAGGCTTGCCGGTGGATGGTTTGATTGATAGCTAGAGCCTTTGGAGGGGAGATGTCCCCAAGGATCCAATTTACTTGACATTGATGTGCGACTATTTCCCATCAATGTCGGATACACTATTGAGAAATAATGGTTTATTTGATGCGCGAAAGAACCATGAAATGCTTGTTCGTTGGGGCGAAGAAAATCCTGGCATTGCAGCAACTTTACCAACAATCATCGCCGAGGCCATGCAAGCAGCGACGATCAATTCCACCCTCACATTGAATATTGAGTTCAAAAGACGGGTGCCGGAAAGCGGTATAGCATGGCTCTTAACAAGGCTCACCAGCAAATCACTAGAAGAGGCCGGCTCGATCTTCGATATCGCTCTATATGATAAGGAGATGGAGCTAGACTAGGCGGAGCAGGACTCCTCACACAAAATAGTCTACCTGGGTATCGGGAGCTAGACCAAAGGATCTGCTCTGGAGGCTGCTGGTTGGAAGTAAAATACATTGGATATTAGAGTATTTGCCCAATAAGCTAATATATGCGCTGCCAATGACCGAACTCTAATTATTATCTATCCTTGTCAGTAACATGCGGTACGGCTCCGCACAGCCAAGGGTATGGAATCAATTGGGCTACTAGTCGGTGTGTGTTGGATTGGATGCGCTGGAGGCAAGGCTTCGAATCAAAACCAGGAGCGAACTTCGGACTGCTGATTAGCGGGGCTGCTTATGTGCCCAATGGCTACGGCCTGGTCGATTCAGCCAGATCAGCTCGGGCCGTGCAGTCGGTTGGGGCCTAAACATTCCGACATTTACAAACCCGGCCAACATGTCTGTCGATATCCAGCGAGCAGCATCGCTTGTCGAAGCGGAGAAGAAGGCGCTTGCTTTGTTCGAGGAGATCGAAAAGACTCTCATCCGCCCAGGAATCACCGAGAAGGCGCTCAATGACAGCATCCACCAACTGGGAGTGGACCGACACAATGTGGAGACGCACTGGCACAAGCGCGTCGTCCGAAGCGGTCCAAACACGCTGAGGCCATTTGAAGACAATCCTCCAGACCGCGTCATCGAAGAGGATGACATTGTCGTCGTTGACCTTGGCCCGGTGTTTCAGAAATGGGAGGCTGATTTCGGGCGCACGTACGTCCTCGGACAGGATCCTCGCAAGTTGAGAATCCGCGATGGCCTGGAACCTATCTGGAACAAAGTGAATAGCCTGTACCAGGCCAACCCCCACATGACGGGCCAAGAGCTTTTCGAGATTGCCAAAAGCACTGCTGAGGCTGAAGGCTTCGAATGGGGTGCTCCCATTGCAGGGCATATTGTTGGTGATTTCCCGCACGAGCGCATACCCCGAGATAAGATCAGTCTTTACATTACCAAAGGCAACGACAAGCCCATGAGCACGATCGACAAAAATGGGCACAAGCGTCACTGGATCCTCGAGATCCATCTCCGTGACCATGCCCATGGGTTCGGAGGCTTCTATGAGCAGCTGCTGACAGCAGCGTAAGGTTTCATGAGACAGGTGCTATTTGGGTCGTGAAAAATTGGATACTGTCCGGATTGGTACCACAAAATAGTTTCTTACCTAGGATAATATAACAGAAGCTGACAAGTGCCCTGAATTTACTGCCACTACCCCCGTCTATCCAGCATCTATCTTAATTGGGAAATCTCTAATCAAACCCGTCACCAAGCAGTGGTGATCCATGCGGAACTTGCTCATGTCAGTATGTCTCTACTTGCCGAGGAGAAGGAAAATCTCCGCAGCTTGGTCAGATTGCTGGGCAATATTTTATCAACTATTAACGGATTGCTAGACGTGCTCTAGTCAACTTATAAGCTTAGTAACTGGTTCCCAACAAACCAAGGGGATCGCTCAAAGTAGGTAAATTAGGTAATCGCTGGAAAATCTGACAGAATATGATGCTGACTTGTCCCCAGAATAAGGCTCACATCCCTCTGCTTATTTCAACGTCGATGCAGCGCATTTGCCTTACGAGCTTGCTCACCAGTCAAGGGCATCATGACAAATTTCGAAACTGGTCGAGTCCCCAATGAAATATGGGTGCGGATCTTTGCAACTTTTGAGGGTTCGCTACCTGTAAAACATTGGTGGTTATACGGGGAAGACCTTGACAGGCAACCACCCACTAACTTGGCTTCTTTGTGCCTCGTCTGCCGACATTTTCGACGTATTGCCCAGCCATTGCTTTATCGTACACCCATCCTTGGAAGCGACTACGACGACGGAGTAGTAGAAAAACACATCAGTTTCTTACGGTCAATCGCGGGTAATCCAACTCTGAGGCAACACGTCCACAGGCTGTCCCTCAATGATGAAGCATATATAAGTGGTAATTATGATCGCGGCTTCCCGGCCAATGGTGTCCCCGAATCCTCTTGGAATGAGTTACAGTTGCCACCAAAGTACAAATCACTCTTGGAAGACTTCTGCCGCAAGCGAGACAATCCTTGCTTCGCATCCTTCGCCCTTGCTTATGCCCAGAATGTTCGAGTTCTCGATGCGACGGCCTCCGGAGCGTTGAAAGTGTTATCGTGGATGCTCAGCGGCAGGTCCGACTTGGACCAGAACTCATTGCTAAAAGAAGGACGAAATAACGATGACAGAGGTGGCCAAGCTGGTAACAAACAGGATGACAACGATATTTCTATGCAAGAGCACGCAAACTTTGGCATGCCGAATCTGCAGGAAGTTCGACTGAGATGCGTCGGGGGCTCGGAGGGTACGAAGTCTGTTACCGAGATAGAAGCCATCCTGCTCCACCCAAAGCTCGATGCTCTTCGCCTCCTTGGAATTGACTGGAGGGAGGAATACACAATGAAGCTAAAGTGGCCCGAGGTCCCATCTAATCTGAGAAGTCTCGAGCTAAAGGAGTGTGCTATCGACGCTGGAGGGCTCGAGAGTATCCTGCAACGCTGCCGAAACCTGGAAAGTCTTAAAATTGAAATCGGGGATAGTCGCAGAACCTATGATATCGATGATGACGAATGGGAAGTCGACCTCGACATATTTGGCCAAGTTTTGAGGACATATGGCGCCAGACTCAAGAGTTTAGACCTTCATTTCATTGAATACGAAACTCACAGAACCACCGAAGGCGTTATAGGTTCATTGAAACCATTGATCTCTCTGCAACACCTTGCCATTACGATTAATCATCTCATGGGGGATTTCGACGAGCTTGATCTTGAAAACCACGAAAATTTTGACAACGCTGCAGGAAGCGATGGGCAAAATGCGTACTTACATCTCAATGGCATTTTACCACCTTCTTTGGAGACATGCTATTTTCATTACGATAACCAATATTTTGGCCCGGGTACTGGTTACACGAAACACACGAAAACAGATCAAGAGATCCATGCCATGATTGTCTCTGGACGCTTTCCCAACCTACATCAGGTGAGAATGGAGCGTCACCTGCAGGATGTACGACCCTTCGGTAAAGAGATTGGGGGCTGGTGTGCGGATGTCACGGAGGAGCACATGTGGAGATCAATTTCCTCCTCAGGTTGCATGCGTACCATTGTAAGTGTCTACAGGAAATGATATTTTACTCAATACGATACAATCAATTCTTCCTTCATTCTTCGGGCATTATCCCAACCTATTTCCAGGATTTAGTGACTTGTTTGGCTATGCACCTGTGCTCCTCCGCCTCATTACATTTGTCCGATCCATGCATGATCCTCTCGAAGGGCTATCGTTCGGATTTATCATCCTTGGCCAGAATTACCCATTGCATTTGATCTCGCCCTTCGACGATAAAGATACCCCGGACTCCACACAGAGCAATACTCAATTCACTTATCCGTGGAAGGGCCCAGAACCCAGGACTTGACGGCATTCGTCGCACCAGCATTTCAATTGGCGCGCTTATACTTCCTAACCTTAAAACAAGCATGATAGTGGTGTCTCTTATTGGTCTATTGACGAGTACGAACACCCCGCAACCAGCCCAGGCGAAGATCACAGGACCACTCTTGGCAACTCATTCGATGTCGATTCTGTAGCATGCGAGCCAATATGATTTCTGAGCTGTACTGATAAGAAGAGAATTCCTGCCAAAACAATGTTTTATCTTCGGGACTTGATAACGTGGAAATGGTGAGGGAGGGCTCGACTCAGCTCGGACTAAGAGTGCTCCGTGGCGTTAGATGATCATCTGGTAAGAACCTTGAAGCTAGGTTTAACAAGAATGACGCAGGAACCGGTTCCCATTTGCGACGTAACCCTTAATCCGTTAGCCTTGGTTTGCCGTTCTCTTTCTCAGTAGGGATCGACCGGATCAGGCAGATGACGGTCACCCAACTGCATTATGACGATGAATACGAACAAGTCCGCGCGGTCGGAGTTTAGTACTTAAGTTGGTGCTTGCGCGTGCATTCTTTGCGGCGCCACTTCGAGCTGAGGACTTGCTGATGTGATTCATGCGATAAATACACTCAGCTCCGTCACCATGACTGAAATCAAGCCAGATGTAGAGCACGACGAGGCAGCAGCTGGCCGCAATGGGATTGGCGGCGCTACACACCACGCGGAGCTGACAACTGAGGAAAAGGAGATAGAGAAGAAGTTGGTACGGAAGATTGATTGGATTATTATGCCAATAGTGGTTACTATATACGTTCTCAACTGGATCGATCGGTAAGCACACACCCCACAACCGCAACGGGTTCGCTTACATGGTTATCAGGAACAATTATGCATCTGCTCGACTTGCCGGACTGGAGGAAGACTTGTCTCTGACAGAGACCCAGTATCAAACCGGACTCTCCATTCTTTTCGTCGGCTACATCCTAGGTCAGGTTCCTTCAAACTTGCTCTTAAACTGGTTCGGTCGTCCATCATGGTATTTGGGGTTCTTTACCATCGCATGGGGTCTCGTGTCCGCCATGACAGCACTGGCGCGCAATTTTGCGGGCATCATGGTTTGCCGGATTGTTCTGGGTATTGTTGGTACGTAACCATTGATCTTAAAGAAGAACATTACTGACGTCTCTTCTAGAAGCGCCATACTTCCCTGGCGTTTTGTTCTATCTCTCTGTACGTGACCTTCTGTTTCTTTGGATTCTTCTGGCGGCGACATTTTGAGGATTTACTAATTTTCCATGTGTAGAAATGGTACACGAAGAAAGAAATCAACTTGCGCATGAGTGTTTTCTACTCGGGCGCTTTGATCGCAGGCGCTTTCGGCAACCTCATAGCTGCAGGGATTCTGGATGGTCTTGCGGGTGCCCGAGGCTTGGGTGCATGGCAGTGGTTATACATTATCGAAGGTGCAGGTGAGGTTCCTCGCTATTCAAGAGGGTGCTGCTATAGCGACTGACGTTCATGACAGTCACTGTCCTTGCCGGTATTTTGGTTTGCTTCTTCCTGCCTGACTTTCCTCACAACTGGGGAGCTTTATCCCCTGAAATGAAACATGTCGGTAAGCTTTTAAAGGCAGCATCGCCATTGAGTTCATTGAGCTGAAGGATCGCGTTGCAGCAAATCGTCGACTCGCTTTGGAAGCTGCCGAGGCCGATACAGATGAGGCAGGGGGTAGCTCTCAAATTAAAGGCCTAAAGCTCTGCGTTACCGACATCAAGACCTGGATCTTGGCCTTCATCTACATGGGACTTACCGGTGCTCAAGGCTTTGGATACTATTTTCCGACTCTCACTCGATCTCTTGGCTACAGTCGCTTTATATCCCTGGTCCTAGTTGCCCCACCATACATCTTCATCACCGTTTGGAGCTACATACACGGCATCTTGAGCGATCGGTACACTCATCGATATTGGTTTTGCATTTATCCACTCGTTGTAGCAGTCATTGGGTACGCCGTTTTCATGACCACGAACGATTTTGGGCCGAAGTACATGAGCTTCTTCTTCATGATGTTCTTGTTCAACGTCAACGGAACACTATTCAGTTGGATAGCAGGTATTGTAACCCGTCCTCCGGCCAAGAGAGCGGCTGCATACGCTCTCATTAACTCTCTGGGAAACTCTGTCACGATTTGGACGCCTTACACATACTTGGAAGAAGAATCGCCCTACTTCTACACAGGCATGGGGATTAATGTGGGCTTGACTGTGGCTGCGGCTCTGCTTATGACGGTTCTAAGGATCATGCTCGTTCGCGAGAACAAGCGGTTGGAACATCTCGAAAATGAAGAGGTACAACTATCACCAAAAGAATTCGCCAATCTTGAGAAAGCAGCTCGGGTAGAGGGCGTCACTCTTGCAGAAGCCAGAGCTGTGCAAAAGAGATTTCGGTATGCCATTTAGAGCAAGGAAGATAACTAGGGTATTCCATAGGTCCAAATTCAAGCTAAAGCGTCCAATTCTCTTGAGGCTTGGGGGTCGATGAAGATAACATAGAGTCGCGAATGAGCCTAGCACATTTACGTCTTCGAGTCTTGCTATGGGATGGACATTCAATCTGACAAGCCATGAAGCTCTCAATGTCCAACGATAGCATAAATCTACGCATTGCCACGAGTCGGGATTTTTCCTGCTGATTTCTGGCTCAAGAAGACTCGATTAGAGTGTCAAAGATGTTGTCTACACAGGCTGCTGGTTGGTCTGCCCATGGCAGAAAGGACTCGAGCGACTTACAGCGAAGGCTACTTATCCAAACTACTTAGTTGAGATGCCGAAATCATATTTCCTCACCGTCACACAGTGTACAATCTGTTCATTTAAATGCTAACGGTGCTAATTAGTAGCCTTTGCCTCCCTTTGCAGTCGTGTCGATGCTAGGTTCCAGAGGGAAACGCTGTCCTTCAGGTTTCACATCCTTGTACACACGATCCCAGAGACCTTGTAGGGCGGCTGGGGTTTTCCACGCATTCTCCTCATCCCGGAGCCAGAGTCGGATGAGATGTCGTCTGCGTTGCGTTAGCATGTAGTGACTCCACAGTGGTAAGATGTCGACGTACTGTTTCTGCTCAGAGTCTCGGAAGGCGCCTCGAGCGTGGAAGATGCTGAGGTTGTTTACGAATTGAATATCGCCTGGGCGAAACTGGAGGGCTACCGCGTGCTTTTCCGCTAAAAAATGCAACGCGTCGAGAGCCTCCGCCTGCGCCTCGGTGATGGGCGGAATGGTAGCGGAACGTGGCAAGCCCCAGTAGCCGGTGAAGCTTCGGCGTGCGTACTGAATGATCAACCTTTCTGGGTCTTCCTCAGTCGCAGGCTGGTAGTGAAGAAGCGGTCGTGATGTATAGCCAGGCTGGCCAGGGGTGCCGAAACTAATAATCTCCATGAGAATGCATAACCATCGGAAGGCATCAATACCCCCTCACCTATCAAACGCCCATGGCTCGGCCAGTGTCCGGATGAGGTCAGGTCTGGTAGCGGCCAGCTCGTTGTACACGGTCCAGCTGCTCGAAAGGTAGCTCTCCCCGCCCTCCTCGGCTGACTCCAAGGCAAATAGGGCAATGATGTCGCCGGCGTCAGTGTGAAACACTTGCTTTTCCGTTGTGTAAGCTGGTGCCCCGATGCTATGGGGATCATACTCCTTGGTGAGATCTTTGATATGCGCGAGGACCACATCAGCCGGCTTCTCCTTGTATCGCCCGTCTTGTCGTCCTCTGGTGGGCCCGACGTGCGATGCAAGACCTGCATATGCGATGATGTTCTCTTCGCGTGTGTACTTGTGGACGGGAATGCCACGAATGACCTTGAACCCGTGGCCATTGTGAATCTCATTTGAAATGCTGCGAAGCGTATCATGCAACGTGGGCAAAGGAAACGTTTCCTGGTTAATTTCTCCGAAGGGCTTGCCGGATTCTATGGGCTTTCCGTGAGCCAAGTTCCCAAGCGGCTGGTCGACATGGTCAATTCTCACCTTTGTATTGCTTAACGGCATTGTCAAGTTCCGCCAATTCCTCGCTGTTGAGTTGGTAAGACCACTGGTACTCGTCCGAAACGGTGCTGCCATCCCAGACTAGACTTGATTGAAGCTGCTGCGGGAACCCATCTGGTAGCGTCTTGGACAGTTCCTTTGAATCTTGCCTTCTCTTCACACGGGCTTGGTACGTTTCAAGATTTGGTGTATAAGCAATATCCGGCTGCCCGGGGGGGCCAGCAGGCGTCAGAATTGCTGCAGTTGCCATTTTAGTCTCACTAGATTTCTGGTGATACTTTGATGAGTTTGTCTCTCTTTCTTTGCCCGAGTTTCTCGGATTTATAGTCGCATCGCCCAGACACGGTGGGTGACGCAATCGCGGGGGCTGCACAAATCATTGGGGTCGGCGATGGCGCAATCATTGCTGCAAGCTCCGTTCTCGCTGACCACAGAATTGGGACAAAGTTGCCGCGGCTAATCTTGGGTATGATTGATAATCCTTTACCAACTTTCGTGGGTTGGCTTCTCTCAAGGACCTGTCAAATAAGCCCCCAGCTTCATCGATGATCTCTCCTACTCCACAAATGATAAGAGCTCGTTGCTACTGCAGAATCTCAATAAGCCAACGAGTGAAGCATCGCTTCACAGCCTGCAAGAAAAACGACTGTCCCATGTACACGTAGTTTGTCAGCGTGCACCACTTCCATTGTATCTCATCCATCTCCACGAAGATCATTGAAGTCCAGAAGAAGAAGCTCTACATACGAATGCCCTCACTTCAATGGGGTCTTTACCTCTCAGCTATGAGTTGAATTGTATAAGCCGTGCCATCGGAATCTGCAATGTGTGCAATGGACCCCGAGGACAGAGAATGGATGTATCGCTTGATGTCTGGTTCTGGTAACCGAAGAGTAGGATTGTGGGCTCTTAAAATTTTAATTATTCTTTTGTGCCCAGTCGACATCAATATGTGTATCAATGTGTGATTAGTATCGCGTTAAGAGAGAACAGGGACGATCCAAGAGTGCACGGCTGCACAAGAAGACTCGATTCGAGGACACAATATGCATCAGATTGGAACATGTCAAGCAGCCTACACGCATTCATGGCCCTTCCACACTGATCAGCCAACAAATATAGTCTACCGTAACCATCACTCTTCACAGAATGGTTCATCTGGAGCAGTGGATGGTCGTACCCAGGCCCTTCAGACGAGGTTTCGACGCGGTTCAGGTTGCAAGGTGTCCTGTTTTGGATACAGAGAACGAAGTCGCATTATAAGCAAGAGAAGAAATACGCAAGGAGAGGAAAAATTTATGCTATCGGAATAGAAAGGAAATAAAATAATAATGAAGGATGAAAATACTTGGATACGAAGCTAAAACATTCTGTTGAGGCATGGAGGCATGGTGATTAGACCAAAGGTGTTATACGAACTCTGAGAATAATTCGCATTTGCGCAATCTTTTGGTTCCTTCAATCGAGTCATTATCAGCTCGTAAAAGCGCTGTGATCTCAGTATGTTGTCAACGAATGCCCAAAACATCATTATCGGCTCCCTCTCTATTCTAACTTCACATGATACCACTTTCAAACAGTTGGAAGTCACGATCACTATTCGTTCACACTGTCTCCGTAGGGCACTTAACTTAAAGTTTGTGGTTTTGATCTAGTTCGGGTTCGCAAGTTTCAGTTCTAGGGATGTTTGGTTTCGCACTTAACTTGGAACCAAGTTATCGACGATCGACGCATGGTAGTATATAATATACCAAGCGCAGAATGTGCTAGATTGTCAAATAGTCTCAGTGCCAACGTCGCGAGATTTCTAGAGTAAACATCCCAATATTGACACTGTAAAACGCTTCTCGTGACAATACTCAAGCGCTGCTTCGAAGGAGCCTACTGCGAGAAAGTGGTTTAGGCCCGGGAGGTGTTCAGTATCAGGTCTTGGCAGTGAAAGTGCGCTTGCGCCCATGCTGGATCGCCGGACCATCCCTTTTTGCTGGTAGTGTAAGACACGCTGCGTAGTATTAAATGTGTTTCTATCAAACAGCTTGGCAACGGTTCCCGCCCTATGAGCTCGGGCAATTTCCACTGCTTCTCACGTAGCTGGAGGCCTCCTCTAACACAATCACTCTCCCTCTACAGCTTGTATTTTGTATTTGTTGTCGTTGCGAGCTTGACGCAGTAATTCAACATCATCCAAATCTACTGTTGGGGCGGTTCAATCGACGGAGCGAATGTGTAAATCACCCCGAGTTTGTCATCATACCGAATTCACCAGCACGAGACACAGTCCGCCTGGCGTATAATCTTCCTCCATCGTCCAGTAATAGTCACAATGAGCGTCACATTTTACGGCTTCTTGTCCTCCATTTCAAAACCAGTTCCACAGATGGCCTGACCAGGTCATTTGCTACCCACATTGGATCTTCCGGAATAACATTCCGAACCGATGGGGGGCGGCCGCAGAGGGTCTGCATCGGGCTTCAAATACCCACTCGTTCCGCTGGCTCTGATGGGTTCCGGGTTGAATTTAGAGAATTCTCCTCTTCTTCTCCCACTGGGCGCACTCTCGCAACCTCTCGGTCTTCGTTCTTGGATGCCGAAGCGCTCCATAATTACGACTCGAAAGCCCGTGCGGTCCAGGATAGAGTTGGTTGGGGCCGGCGTCCGCGCTCCGCTGCCCGGTTGACTGTCCGGCGCCTTAGTACGGCAGCCGGTCGATAACTTGCGCTCAGTTCGGTCAAGTCCCACCGTACGGCTCGCTCTACCGTAGCGTCTTCGTATGCCTTGTGGCTACTGCACTACGCAGGTACTCCTATAGAGAACATTACGGAAGGGCGAGTGGATGGACGGGTATGCCCTCAGGCTAAAGAGGCTCCAAGTGGCGGCGCCACCGCCCACGAAGCCGTGGGGGTAATAAAACAGGGTCTTTGACTCAATTTACGCCCAGTATTACAGGCTGAACGCGAGAATTGGAGCGGCTAGGATTTAGATGTTGTGTAAAACGGACGACTTATCCGCAGCTGTGTTCCATCCACCACGTCCCACTCGTGGTGTATCCTCCGCCGGATTTTTGTAGCGCAGACCATTACTAAGGCTTGAATCACATTGCTGGACAGCAGTGGCGCTGGATTAGGGCTACGCCGGCGCCGTCGGCAGAGTGTAAGACGAAGGAGAGCTTCCCCAAACGTGCTCTGCGAAGAGCTGTTCCCGGAAGCAGCAGCTCCCGCGGTGGATTCCGCTTGGGGACTCTGGCGCTCGGTCGTTGTGGTTTGCTTTACTTGCCAAGCAATTCGAGAGCGCTCGCGGCGCTCGCAGTGCAGAGGTGTCCAGGGATGTGTCCATCCAGTGGAAGGGGAAGCGAAACGATTGGAACTCCCGAATCCTTTCCGAAGAACCGAATAGCAGGGGCCAATATCACCTGCATGCCTTGGCCAGCCAACAACCGCACAGCCGGCGCAGCTCAGCTCGACTCACCGCGAGCTGCCAAGAAAAGAGAAAAACTTAAAACCGGTGGACTATAGCTGATAACTCGGCTCGTCCACATGGCAAAAGGCCCCCCTGGCCAGATCTATCGTGCTTGGCACACGGGCATGCATCCTAAAACGATACCCTTGACGATGCGCTGCTGCAGGGTGCGGCGCACGAAGGGAAAAAGGTCCGCCGTGCAAAGACAGCGACGCTTTTGCCGTTATATTCCCAATTGCCATTGCAAGATGCCGACAAGCTACCAAGCAAGCCCCCCCCCTTCGGGTAATTCGTAGTCGAACGCCACTTGGTGCGGAACTGTGGAATGTGCCGCACAGACACGTGCGCCCGAGTCGCCGCCGGACAAACACGCCGAAGCCTTCGAGGAGGTAACGAGGCGCTTTTAGGCGCGACCGTTGAAAACAAACGATGCCGAAATGGTGCTCGGGAGCTGCTGGAGACGGAGCGGAGGGGAGGGGAGGGCGAAGCTGCGTCAACAGGAGCATCGCGGCTTGCCAGGGTTCAGGGCTCCAAGTCATGGAACTTGGACCAGAAGCTTATTTTCCATTTTCTCGTGATCTTTCATTTGCACTAGTTTCGTGATTCACGACAAGCGAAGCCAGACGCCCCAGACGAGTAAGATTAGGTTGAAACTGTTGCCCACCGCCAAGCTCTCTGGGCATCGTCTACGTTCGTGTACGCACACAAAGCCTGGCAGGGGAGGGGAGGAGATGCGCTTCTGGACCGAGCTGGCGTTGGCTGCTTCTGACGGCCACCTTCCTAATTTTGCAGCACGTACCAAGAGTTTGGTGCGTTACCCATCGATGCTTTGGTGTCGCCCCGGCGTCTGGATATACTGTCCCTGTAACTGCATGACGGAGGGCACCGAGGCTGCAGATCCTGTCTGTTTCGCGGGACTTTCCAGCGTCCCACTACGCACCTAAAGATATCCTCATCACGGGCAGTAACCTACGAAATACACGCAGCGAAGCGTGCTGTGGCTCGGCGACAACCCTGGTCCTCGGACTGTTTAATCCTTTTTCATCAGCAGTGGAGCCCACAATTGGGGGCTTCCGGGCCCCAGGAACTAATCTCCACCTGCGTACATCAGCGGAACAAGCCACCGCCAGGGGTTGAGGAGAATCATGACATTAACAGTAACGATAATTGTAATAATAATATTCCCGAATGTATAGGTATTCCAGGAACTTTTTACTCCCTATGGGCCGGTTTCTCTGCTAGTTGGAGTTCCTCAATTGAGCCCCCATAGAATTGCAGCTTGTCGCTGAGCCGTCGGTCGTGTCGCCGGCGTTAAGAGGGCGTTAAGACGGACGGGCCAAGTCGGCCTCCATTGGCCTCGATCACACAATCCATCAGGGATTACTTAGACGGCAAAACCTTCTGCGCTGCACGACCCAGAGCCCAGGAGGGGACCAGGGATCCCCTCTCCCTCCCTCCCCTACCTCCCCCCTGCGGTACCAGAGATCTGGAATCACCCTGTGGCTCCCCCCAGGGGTCAAACGTGGTATCAGGGCCGCCTCCCCTGCAGATACGTAGCACGCGATGGCAGAAGAACCTTTTGCTGGGGCACCGTCGTCTCAGTCAATCGACTTCATCTACAGGAAACCATCTTGGCGGGCCTGTGCTTCTCCCCATCCCACAGCCGACGAGATAGGATGACACATGTCCAGTGCTCTGACGCGAGCGAACAAAAAGCTTCTCAAATTAAAAGAACACCAACTTCGCACGTCGTCAGTGTTCAATTTCGGCATTGGCAAAACCCCGAGCACCTTGCGGCTAAGGCTAGTCCATCGCCTTTTCCCCCTTTCCCTCTACCCTCTACCCTCTTCCGTTGCGCTCTCTACTGCTAGTGCTCGCCTTGCGAGGCCGTCCGGCTGTCGAAGCGGTCCTCAATAGTCCATCGCTGTACCCGCCCACCGTAGCTGGGGCCCGAAAAGTTCCCCTTGTCCGTCCGCTGGCCTCTCCTCCCTTGATCCGCAAGGCCTATCGAGAAAGGGCTCCACGGGCGGTGGGTTCCGAGACCCTCTCGCATCGATCCCCCAGTTCCTTTCCCTCTTTTCCTCCTTTTTTAAATTTTTTTTTACTCGTCAACAGGTGGAGATGTGGTGGACTTTCCCGGGAGTCGGCCCTCACAGGGGACCACCCAGCTGAGCGAGCTTAGCGACGAAGAGAGAACCAGGATGGCGGCCCCATTGCGGGCATGCTGTGATGCTTTCGTTGGACGTCTTTTGCACCGTTCGCGAATCGGTTCGGCTGCCTCTGGGACCGAGTCCACATCGCGGGCGAAGCTAACTGGCTTCAGGCATGCAGAGCCACCACAGAGAGGAGCGCATGGTCGAGCTAGTGCCCAGGTCGGTTAAGGCACGCCTTTGGGTGGCAGTGATGTAACCTCCCCATGTGTCTTCCTGGAGGAGGCGTCGGCCAATGAAGATGGGGAACCGGGACTCTGGGCATACACAGCTTCGACCTTGGGACGAAGCCCACCTCTCCCCCATTGCCGCGGCGCCGCACCATGACTCGCCGGAACCACTTCGTACTTTCTTGTCACACATTCGAAGCATGAATTGATGGAAATGCCACCCCTCCCCCCTCCCATGTGCTGGCGCTTTATTGGCTCCGTCCCTGTCGTCGTTCGGGTTTCAACAACTTGACAAGCCTCTTGATATTTTATAGAAGTAGGCCACCATTTCCACTCTTGGTGCTTCAAGGATCCTCTGGGAAATCTGGTGTTCCTCCTGCTTCGAATCTAGGTCGACGAATGCCGCTGGGTCTGTCAAGATGCTGCCTCGTCTGACGGCTCTTTTCCTGGGTCTGTCCGTCTTGATGACGGCAGTCCGTGGCGACACTGAGTCTAGCCTCGCCTCTTACCCCGAATGTGCCGTGAGTTTAGAGCCTATTTACCTGACGCGCCATGACATTGTGAGTCTGTGGCTGACGTGCCGACTCTTGTGCAGAGACCTTGCATCATTGGTGCCTTTTCCGATGGACTTTGTGCTCCCTCGAACCAGTCGTGTATTTGCACAAGCCCGACATTCCAGCAAACGGTGACGCTCTGCGTTTCCGCCAACTGCACGATTCCGGACGCTCTGCGTATGTGCTTCATCGGGTCTCGTGGTAAATGACCTGCAGTCTGCTAACACGGAGCAATAGAAACACGCAATGCATCGCTCACCAACTGCGGCGCTCCGGTGCGCGATCGTGCCCAGGAGCTCGTCACCGTCACTCACACCCTGCTCGTCCTCTCCGCCGTCTTCGTGATCCTACGTTTCGGCTACAAGCTGCTCATTGCACGCATCGACCTCGGCCTCGACGACTGGTTTGTCCTGACCACGCTCATCTTCACCATTCCGAGCGCCGTCATCACGACATACGGCACCACCCCCAATGGACTCGGCAAGGATATTTGGACGCTGGATCCCCACATGATCACAAACGTGGTTCGGTTCTTCTATATGATGGCCTGGCTCTACTTTAGTCAAGCGATGCTTGTCAAGCTGTCCATTATCTGCTTCTATATGCGCATCTTCCCGTCGAAGGAGGTCCAGAGAGTTCTATGGGGAACGTTTGCCTTCACCAGCGTCTGGGGTCTCGTTTTCGTCTTGACAGCCATTTTCCAGTGCAGGCCCATCAATTATTTCTGGAAGAAGTGGGATGGCATGCATGAAGGTACCTGCGCCGATGCCAACGCCATCAGCTGGTCTCACGCAGCCATGAGCATTGCTCTGGACATCTGGATTCTGCTCATTCCTCTCTGGCAACTGAGGAAGCTGCACCTTCACTGGAAGAAGAAGATTCCCGTTGCCTTTATGTTTGGTGTCGGAACTTTGTGAGTCACTGCAGCATCAGTCTTCCTTGGGCTCAATCTAACCTTTCTTTCAGCGTTACCGTCGTCAGTGTCCTCCGCCTGCAGTCCCTGCTCACATTCGGCGCCTCCTCGAACTCGACCTGGGAATTCTACGATGTCTCCCTCTGGTCCACCATTGAGATTTGCGTCGGCATCATGTGCGCCTGTCTGCCCACCATCCGCATGCTCCTTGTCAAGATCTTCCCTGCCCTCTCTGGCAGCTACGCCAGCAGGGGTGCCTACTACAACCAGGCGAGCGGCCCACGATCGGGTTTCACCGCCTCCGGTCGCCACGACGTCCGCATCGCTTCCGTCAAGAGGAAGGACTCCGACGAAGACGAGAGCCCAACCGGCATTCGATTCCAAAAGTCCTACGTGGTGCAGTTTAGCGACCGCGACAACGACGAGTCGAGCCTCGTGCAGATGTCGGACCTCCAGCCACCCGCCAAGGCGTGGCAGCCAGATCCCTGATGACGAGAACGTCCACGAAAAAGGAGCAAGGAACCTGTGACGATTAATTGGAGACAAACTCTTTTGTAATATGGCATTTCCCGAAATAGCGAGCGCAGGTCGAGGGAACCTGGGACGACAGTGATATCCATTTGCTGCTACGAGCTCTTTACTACTGCACATACATTTTCATTCCTATACCATTCTATCTGTATATGTAGATCAATGAAATCCGCCGCATGGCAACTCGCACATGAGGCTCTACATTTTCTTTTTTTTTTTTTTTTTTTTTTTTTTTTTTTTGGTCCAAAGTTTCATGGTGAAGTCTCTCTCATTCGCCACTCGGCGGTGCAATTGGTTGCATCTCCATAAAAATAGGACGGAGCGTACGGGTACCTGACATGTGACGCCAGCCAATGAAGAGGACGACCGTAGCAGGGCTCGGACTTACGACGGCTGCGAATAACGTAGACCGAGACTCGCCTTATGTATTCTTGTGAAGGAGGTTTTGTGGACATGGAGTTTTCAGGTGACGTATCCCATCAAGCTTGAGCTCAGTAGCGTTGCTTCGGTTTGCTAAAGACCTACCCTAGAGCGAATGTGGTGCTGCGTGATGAGAATAAAGCTAAACGGTTTGGCTGATAATTTATTGGGAGCGTAATGTGGCATCAAATATGAGCCATGAATTTGCAGGTCAAAGAAAATAAAGACCTTATCGACTTTATTTCTGTTTTATGTGGCGTTCTAAGCGTTAAGTTGTGCTTGTGTGTCACACTGCCCATACGGTGCACCATTGGGTCAAACAAACTGGGAGGTAAGGTAATGCAGTGACAACACCAACAACACCAACAACCCCACCCAGACATGGTAAGAAAAACAGGGGGAAGAAAGAAAGGAAAAAAAAAAACAAAAAAACCGAGGTGCACCTGGACGCAAAAAGTGAAGGCCGCTCTGGGAGGGACTCGAACCCCCAACTTTAAGGTTAAAAGCCTTACACGCTAACCAATTGCGTCACCAGAGCGATCGACATTTTTCTCGGCACTAAATTGAGAGCTATGATCCCTTAGCGGCGAGAGGGAGCGTCCAGAGGAATTCTCGTGACGTTGTGTTCCTACAGCTAGGAGCGCTGGAATTGCTCTGTGGTACGTACTGCTAGATGCACATTTTCGCGCTACCAGATGCTGAACCTTTAGGTACCTTGTGCACCACGTGCTGATTCAGTACCTGTTGCCTGTTCACGACCTCGAAATCGTCATCCTCCATCCTTCCTGGCGGCCTGTATTTGCTGCACGTACGTAGCCATTGGAAAACAGGCATGGCATTGGCAAAGCCGCGCATTTACTTGGCAATGAGCTTGTCCCATCGCCGATAAGCTGCGTTCCTTCATCAGTCTACTGTCTCCCGCAGCGCGATAAGCAAAAATGGTCTGGCCCAAAGCGGTTCGCGTGTCTCGTCACGCGACAATAAAACCCCCCCCCGTAGCAAGCGTCGCCCAAATATGAAGCTGACGTTGATGACGTCAACAGTCGCTGCGGCACAGCAAAGCAGCAAGACAGGCAGCCGGCCAGACGGATTCCGCATAAAACCATTCCAACCCCTCTCTCTCTACTTGTTGCATTTACCTTCTTCCTCACAGTTCATTTGTGATAGTTAACAAATCACCGCTATCATGATCTCTCCGATGCTCTCCATCTTCCTCCAGCTCTGCCTGGCTTCTCTCGCCTTCGCTGCCCCCGTCAGCACCACCACCGCCCAGAACACCTGGCAGTACGGCACCGGCGGTGGCATCCTCGGCTTCATCGTCCTGGTCCTCGACATCATCGTCTTCAGTACGTCACAAACCTCCTTGTTCCGTCAGACCAGTCCATCACCATGCTAACCACACACACCCGCTACAGTTGAGATTGTCAAGTCGAACCGTCCCGTCAGCCACAAGCTCCTGTGGTGTCTGCTCGTCTTCATCTTCCCCATCGTCGGCCTCATCATCTACTGGCTCTTCTCCAACCGCGCCGCCCACAACACCCGCGGCGACTACGAGCCCATCTAAGCCATACCCGAACCGTGTGTTGCACCACTCCCTATTGTCACGACATGGCTGGTACTAGCGTAAACGCTGTTGCATCGGAAGGTCGCGCCGATAGCATTCCATGGGGGGGGGTTAGGCTCGCAACACACACACACACACACACACCCAGGCACTACACGCGGTCATGATTTTAATGATGAATAAGCGAATCGTTCCTTTTGCACCCGTCATAGCTTTAGCTCTTGATAATACCATGAATCAACAAAATTCTTTTTACTGAGTGACCCATGCCGTTCGTGTAGAACTGATTCTCCTCATCTCGTCTGGTTGCCGCACGTTCGCACCTTCAGTCTGTTCTTTGAGCTGACCAAATCAAAGACTTGTGCTGTCAAGTTGTCTTTGTGTTATCGGCTCTATCAGCATTCCCAAATAGCACGAAACAATGAATAATCTTCACTCGCATTTATGGAAGTGTTCTCGCTGCCGTAGGGGATTATCTTTTCTTGTCACTGATTTACACGAGTGAACCATTCTGTCTCAACAGAATTACAGCAGGGTGAACATCCGCTCCCTATTACAAAATGTGAAAATGAACCGCAATATCGGCAGTTTATAAAAAAGTACCATCGGTGCTCTGACATCGTTCCCCCTACGTTGATTTGGGTTGCAACTGTCAACTGTGCTGCCTGGGAGGACCCCACTATAACCAAAACCGTGCGAGCGTCCATGCAACCGCCCCTAAGGAATGCGCAGCCTTGCTCCGTCACGGAATGTTACTAACATCGAAAGTGTGCTTCGTAAGCGCATGCATGGCTGAGCTGACCTGACGCCCGAGCATCTAGACAGACGGCTTTACTGACTCAAACAGAGAACTGAAAAGTCCTTCCCATCATCGGTCGCCTCACGAGCTCCAGTATATCAGTTTCCACAACATTACCCAAGATGGGTTTCTTATCAGGTGGTCTTCAGGAACTCCCTGCAGAGTTAACTGCGTATGTCGCGGGCGATTTGGATGCTTCCTCCTTGGGCGCTCTTCGTCTAACCTCGAAGCGGACCAAGAGCAACTTCAACTTCTACTTTTTGCAAAGGATACGAAGCGTCCAAGCCATCGACCTTACGATGAAAGGCATCGAGCGGCTGCAAACTCTCGCATCCAGCCAAGACCTGAAACCTGTCGTACACGGGCTTCGCATTGTCTGCGTATATCACCACTTCACCCCGGCATCACCATCCCTCGGAACGTTGAACCCGGTGCGATTCTTTCCAATGACCCCTTTGTGCCGAAAGCCAGTGTCGCCCGAAGAAAATGCCCATCCTTCCGAATGGCCCTGGGACGATGTTCTAGGATCGTGGACACCTTTGCGGACTGCAAGTGACCGACAATGGCTGAAAGACAGAGTCGCTGAACAAAATGCGACGTCCGGTGCGGCTTTGTGCGAGAAACTGACCAATGCTCTAACTCGCATTGGAAACCTCGATGAACTTGCCCTGGAAGCCTGCGTTGTACTGGGGCCTGGATCAAATCTTCGTTGGCCAGTCGAAAGGACCCGTCACCTGCCTTGGCGCCATCTCTGGATACGCACTACGCAGGCCTTTCGCATAACTCTTTCTGCTATCGCACGAGCACAAATACGTCTGAGGAAGCTGGTTTTCTATAGAGACACGAACGTCTGCAGTATACCAATTGATCAGATGAATGCCGCCATGGCCCGAGCTCATGCCGAGGGATTCGCAAAAGTGGCATCTATGCTCCAGGAATTCTTCATTAGCATATCCGCTCATGTCATATCGGATAGCACCACAGCGCCAAAGGTCCCCAACGATGGTGAGGGTGGCTACTACGGGCCAAGACGTATTTGCACCATTTTTGAGCCACCAAGTATCCGATCGGACGTGGACGACAAAATTACCACGGCATTTTTCTCCTCCATGACCAATGTGAAATCTCTTTACATCCACTTTCATCAGACTAAAACGGAACAATTTGGGCCTTTATCATACAAAGAATTGGTCAACAATGTTTTCGGCAAAGCTACTTTCCCAAGACTTAGCAATCTCACCCTTCAAGGTCTGCCTGTGACATCCGGATTCAGCGGGGCAGTACTTAGAAGCTGCCTTCAGCTGGATCACCTTCGCTTGCATTACATGTTTCTCGATGTCAACGGCTGCTCGAATGCCTTGGAAACTTTCTCCTTGTCATCCGTAAGGAGACTCTACCTGTCGAACCTGTACTCTCCTCAGACCGCGGCACCTGAGATGATTTACCTGCTTTGACTCAACAAAGCGTTCAAGGTTGAGCCTGCAAGCTCGCAGCCAGACTAGCCAAGTCATAATGAGGCGCAAGGGGGAGGCTGAGTTGGAACCAGAAAATTTGGGGCAGAGCATGCTTATTGAGATTGATACAGAATCGGGTGGTGGACTTGGTCTGGGGCTTCAAAACCCGTCCAATTTCTTTCAAAGTTTGGCGCGGAATCTGATAGGCGGCCCCCCAGCGTAACTGAGGCTGTTCAATTACTATTCAGAACAACCAAATCGTCCAAATGATGTCGTAAGAGCCATCGGAGAATGCTCATATCTCAGTGTCTCCATTCAGCAATGTGGCAAAGTTGTATGATATCGTGGCTAGCGAGTAAGACAATCTACTCACCAGTCCCATCGCCAACTAAGGCGAATGGTCATGGAATGTTCGACTTTCGCGAGCAAGGCTCTGCGTAGATATGCTCTCAGACACAGTTATCGGAGCTAAAACAAGCAGCGGAATCCTCGCCAATGGCAATCGAAACGGCGGGAATCACAATAAGGCTGTACCAGAGGTTCGGAAGAACGGGTAGTCGGCCAGAAATTCTGCCTCAAGATGCGCATGTTCAATAAACCCAGTAGAGCAAACATATATGGGCCCCGAAAATATTCGGGCAGAGACAAAACCAACTTCCCTCCTCGGCGGTTTGAATTCGTTGGAACACTCGCAACCCCGGAAGGCATTTCAGGCACCCTGTCAGATCCTGGCGAGTGGAGTGGATGGGCGCCTATCCCATGGATGTGTCCAGCGCAAGAGACGGATGTCATCTGCTCATCGGCAGACTCACCAATCGAAACGGGGTTGTGAGTGCCAGTAATGGTTGGGTTCGTGACCTAGAACGTGGGCCGCGACATGCTAGAGATGCTGTGCGTTGCTTCTACATCATGCACAGAGGCAAAAAAGTCAAACTTGGTGGATACAGAAGTGCGAGCAGAAACAGGCCCACAGCGCTTAAGGAATTGCCTGATCATGGATTTTTTTCGGGCCGCCAGTGGAACTCCTAGCAGCAGCAACAGCGTACTTGCGTTGGAGAAATATTGAGGATCGTCAGCAGGGGTCCAAATGATGATATACCTCTTCAATGGTCTGCTGGCTGACGTGTATGGAGAGCGTGTATCAGATAGGATAGCATCTTTAACGATCTGTGACTTCAAGCTGACTCAGTTGAGTTATACGAACAACTAAAGATTGTGTGCATTTTATCCAAACCCTCGTTGTGGTACAAGCCACGCTCGGGTTTTTGGCCTTGTTGCCTCACTTGTCTGTTGCCTCGCGTCGGTTGCAGCCTCCACGAAGGGTGTAAATGCGCACATGCTTCGTGTCTAAGAGGAAAAGTGCTCGTACGCTCAGCTGCGCTAACTTTGTTCCCTGTCCACTGTCTAGACGGGACACTTACACCTGACGGTCTTGGCGCAGTGGGGTGGTGCCTCTCGTTCCGGAGTTCTGCAAAGACCCTGAAAATTTGACATGGACTACGAGGAAACGCATCCATCGTCGCGGATCGAGTGGCAACATCAGCTTTGAGCCGTGTGCGCATCTGTGCCGGATGAATACTGCGGCTTTGAACCGCGACCTATGGGCCTGTGGCGCAACACCGTGAAAGTGGACCTATCCTATTGATCCTTGCCTGTTTTCTGCATGTTTGCTAGTGAATTTCGGATTGTCAAGGATTGTAGCCCCTAGGAAACAACTGTTAGTCTCTCCATTTGGGCGTATGTGGATCTATCGGCTGGTGAGTAATCGAATGACCCTTGTTCAATGATTTCGGCCGTAGCAGTGACATATCCCGTCGGCAACCGCATGGCTACTATCAAATTGACCCTATGTTGAGGCCGACTTGTGATCGATCATAGGCTGAATCCAGTACAGGCTAGGTTTCTTTGGGTCACTTGCTTCCTATGAATCATAAGTACGGCTAGCCGAGGGGTTATGACGGGGGCAAATAACGTTGC
Source organism: Paramyrothecium roridum (assembly GCA_003012165.1). Lineage (NCBI taxonomy): Eukaryota > Fungi > Ascomycota > Sordariomycetes > Hypocreales > Stachybotryaceae > Paramyrothecium > Paramyrothecium roridum. The sequence continues at coordinate 35,912 of PXOD01000103.1, read as the reverse complement.
GAGTCTCGAATTGCATGCGGACCCGTCTTCCATTGCTGGTGATCCTCTTTCAGCCAATAGATGCAGGATGTGTTTGTGTCGAGACCGACCTGGAAGTCAGGGGCGGCAATAGCCCGAGTAGGTCCCTTTCCACTCGTCCGCGCTGGCTACCTAGATCTTGGACTAATGTTTATGATAGAATGTTAGCGTTTGTCATGGAGAATTGTCTCGCCCGAAGAGCGGACCACAGAAAACCTAGAGAAGTACGAAATCTGGCGATCCCATCATGTATAAAATGGACACAGTCTGCCCTTCAAACCACACGCTCAGGTCGTTCCCCAGTCTCTACAACCACCGCCCTCGTCTACAACTATTTACTCATAACTTGCGTCTCAGTCTCTGCAGTCTTGGTCTGCCCACGGAATTTCTGAACCTAACCAAATGCGTTTCTTTACTCTCATCACCGTCCCTCTGGCCATGCTTGTCCAGCAAGTAAGCGCCAATTTTGATCTCTACTCGATGAGTGAGAATGATTGGACTGGTGGCCATACGGACCAGTGGAAGATCTTTGCGACGGACCCCAGTTGCAGCGAAGTTGCCAATGCTAGGATCTATTGGGACACTAACGACGTGAGCGGTACCAAGACCGGCGTCCGCTGCAAGGGTAATGGCTGCTGGAACAATTACCCTAGCCAAGTTGATGAGCTCGAGATGCATTTCAGCAATAATCCTCTGTATCATTGGAGTAAGTCGTCCTGTTCCACCCAGACTCGTACAATAGGACTGTGCACCATCGCGGATTCCTTTGGCTAAGACTGCCTTCAGCTATCTACAAGAACCGAGGACACCCTTACAAAATGTATGGCTTGGATGGAAAGACATATGGGGAGTGCATCATGTTCCCGAACAAAGACTATCACTGTCCAATTCTTGGCAGCACGATCAGCGGCGTACGCATGTTTCGCTGCCTCACAAAGTTCACAGCCGCTCAGATTCAGGCTGCCAGATAGATGAGGCCAGTCACGGTGTCTGGCGAGCCTTGAATAGACAAGTGGTCGAGGTTGGAGGCAGCTGAAGTGCCGTGTCATTCATCAAAGCGTCGTTGTGCAAGGCATTGGATCTGATCAGCTTGGGTGGGCATGAATGTCAACGAAGAAGCTAGTCTTTTGTCTTCTTTCTCTCCTTCTTTTTTCTATAGCAACATGGCCGTAAACACTCGGGTGGAGGCGCAGTTTCCGTAAGGCTTGGTGCTTCATATTACACGCGAGATTCAAAGACAGCCAATTTCCGCTAATGGTAGCATGAATACAAGTCAAATGGCAGGTGGAGACAATTGAGTTAGTAGAGCAAAATGCTTGAACCGACTCCAGTTTCTTGGCTATTGGTCACATTGCATGCCCTCGTGGTCACAAGTTCGACACAGGCGAATCTGCTTGAAATACGAGGAGGAAGCACGTCGTGGATCCAGCTAATCGAAGGGTCTTGACCTCAAGCACAAGCCCTGTCAGACTAGATACAAGTCTACTGGCTTGTGACATGGGTCCACGCCCGCGTTTTCACCGAGCAGATTCAGGCTCGAGGCAAAAAGTGATGGCTGTCACTTGTTCGATACCCTTGTGCTTTAGAGGAGGCAGTGGACGGATAGGCTCTTCATCTACAGGACGTTTCACAAAATCTAGGGATACGACCCTAGATCTCTTAGTCCATCTTGAGCCGGCTGGCATCGTCGATAAGCTGGCACAACTGGTCGACTGAGCCAACTTAGGGATCTTTGGTATATTCACGAATCAGAGCATCTATTTGTTTCTCCGATTTTGTTTCAGCTCGTTCAAGTATACCGATACACAATCCCCATGCGTCCTCTTAGAGTATTGCATCCTCCATGCTTGGCTTCGTGTCAAGCTCCGGGTGTCATTGCTTTTTGATATCGTTATTGGTCTTGGCAACAGAAAGTCTTTTTTGTCCATCAACCCTGCTTCAATTGGGCGCGTATGATCCCGCACCGAAGATAGTCCGTGTCACCCTAGAGCAGTAATGACGCCTAGGAGCCACAGTAGTGGGATGTGACTATAACCAGATTTTGTTGTATTTCGGATTGCATCGTGTTGCGTTACGACATTTTACGCGTCATCGCCACGACCTGGTGACTGAGAGCAAGCTGCTGTGTCTCTTCATATACACCTTTTCATATACACCTACGAAGCTAAGTCTCCTTCCATCATGTTCATCATTAATACGGCCCCCGAAAGACACCTCCGGGCGGTTCTGCAAGCACTTTGCAATGATGGAGAACTCGACACGAAAATTAACAAGATGCTGGGAGATCTGAGCAACCTCGAAACGTCTTTCTCAGGCGCCGACACGTCAACGCCTGATGCTGCCGGCAGTAAGCGAAAATTGGACGAGCAGGGGCTCGAAATCTGCGTGTACTGCGACAATGCTTTCTGCAATGCGACAAACAGTGAGAATGCCTGCAGATCGCACGAGTCTGATGGTAAGAGGCCGCTAAGTAGCTCGAACAAGAACAGAGCTGCCACGGTCAAATAAAGGGAGTTTCTTATTAACATCGATCTTGCAGCGGAAATGGAGGTTGACGAGGAAGGCGACTTCTGGGCCGATCATGATGAGGACTGCCATGGGGAAATTGATTTGGACGAACTACGCAAGGAATATCCTAATGGTTATATTTGGTCATGCTGCGATCAGAAGGGATCACAGCCAGGCTGCCGAAAGCACCCTCACAAATCCCGCCAGCAAGCTAGACCACGGAATGAGGGCTACTAGGCTCGACACAACTTACTCAATATGGATAACCTCCAAAGTGTACAGTGAGCCCGATGGCAGCGCACCATGTCCTACGCACCTATTCCTTGAAATCGTGCCTCTCCTTGCAATACACGCGGAGCGTTTGGTTATGGCCAGGTCTGGAGAGGATTGGTAAGACAAGGACAGCTTGATGGCGTTCGAAGCGACCAAGTTTGAACATATGCTTTCAATTGCTGCAGTGGAGAATTAGTTCTGTTTCGGCCCTCCAGTAGCCCCAGTTGAGCGGTCTTAAATTGATCCGAAAGCTCTAGTGCTTTCATTTAGTCTACTCCAAGTTCCCCAGAGCGCGCCGGATCCCTCTTAGCATTGGATCTCTCAAGTGTAGGGAGAATTGTGAACAGAACAATCTTGCAGTGCCGTCATCGAACAACGAGTATTTCAAGAAAACTGCCATGAACCCCTCTCACGGTTCGCGACCAAACAAACCCCGCAGCAAGACCGGTTGCGCAGGTTGCCGACTCCGGAAGAAGAAATGCAACGACAGACGCCCGATCTGCTCGAGGTGTCAGAGCTTGGGGGTTATTTGCTCGTGGCCTGATGCTACTGAGTTTGCTTGGAGAGCCAAGCTTAGATCTGAGGCGGCTTCTAGAGGCCAAGTGGGCCAACCAGGCCCAGGGGAACTTTTGCAACTGCATGCTTCCCAGAATTCTACCCAAGCTTTGGCGTACGTGCCTTCGATGCCAATGGGAGAATTGACGAGGAATGGCCTGCAACCCCTCTTTTGGCTTTACGCCGAGAAAGCGAGCTTGCTATTGTATTCACCACTGCCAAGCCTGTCAAACCCGCTCCTCTCCGATCTCATTCCCATGGCGGCGTCGCAATCTCTTCTTATGGACGCCCTGCTCGCTGTTGGAGGCTCTGTAATGACCTCCCATGGCGCAGGAAACGACATACCACGCAAAGCTCTGCAGTGTTATGGCAAAACCGTCTCAGGTCTCAGGCATTGCCTGCTAGAGTCCACCACGAGTGAAGGACCCGCCATGGATAATGCGCTAGGTTTTATTGTGACGTCTTTGCTGTGTGCCTTTGAGGTGAGGCTAAGTACGCTAGTTTATTTCAGGAGCCAAAGTACAGCCATTACTGATTCTTGGCCAGGTTCAACGCGGAAATGTGCACGGGATCCTGTCCCAACATTTTTGCGCCTCAAGATATTTCGCCCGGACCTTGACGGCGCAAGGGAAAACGCACAGCCCGCCTCTCATTGGCGTCTTGGTTGAATTACACGCAAACTTTGAAATGTTATGGAGCATTCGCTCGGTTAGATCTTGTGTTGGCATTGAGCTGGTGGACCAAAATCACTCGACATTGCTCAACATCTTACGGTCACAGGACAAATTTTACATACTCCTCGATTCAGCAATGGAACTGTACGAGACTATTCCACAAATATGCAAGCTTGGCGTGGATCGGCAAAAAGAGGTGCGTGAAGGCTTGGACCTAGGGTGTAAATTGGACTTTCAACGGATTGCGCGGACCATTCTGGAATGGCGGCATATACCCAGTCCCACTGATTTGACTGACCCTCAGAGAGCTAATGGCAGGCGGGCTGCTGGGAAGATTTTGCAGAATTGCTTGCAGACATTTCTTTTCTCTTCATACTTCACGGAGCCGGCATATCTCAGAACGATCACCCAACCGCTGGTCAACAGTACCATCGAGCTGATCCCAACTATCTGGAAGACCAACTGGCTAAACTCAACATTCTGGCCAATATTTGTCATGTGCACGTACGCGGAGTCCGAGACACAGCGTGCGAGGATCCGTCTCCTTCTAAAGCCAGTAACACCCCTCATGATTCGGGTAGCTGAAGTGCTTCAATGGATATGGGACAGCCCAGATGATGTGTTTGGGCTCGATGGTCTCGAGACAGTTATCTGTGCACATCAGACATACTATCCCTTTGCTTGAGCCAGCCAGTATACCAAGAGACTGTATAAACTTCTTTTCATAGTTATCTCACACATGAAGCCTATGAGTATCCGTTATATCGCCTACCCTAATGGTGAGAAATGATGCGGTAGACTGAATCACAGATATCACGCCGTCAACGGGGTTTTATAAATGTGTATATTTGAGAAATCCCCTCAGCTGCGCTAAAGTAGAGATCTGCGCGCAAACATTAGGGGACAATTGAGATGGCACTTAGCCGTACCTCAAACTCAAAGTCTTGCGTTCGTAAGATATTCTCGCCCCAGGTTTTCGGCCCACAGCTGCCACTCCCTAGCCCGTGATGAGCCGCATCAAGCCTCAGGATCAGTGCTTCGGGCTCAGGGAGCTCATGCGGGTGCTTTGCCTCAGTCAATTGCTGCGCAGTGTAACTTTGCACTGCAAAATCGAACCCACGGTTGGCGCCGGAAGCTCTAGCTGCTGCTTCTGCATGGCAGAGCTCTGCTTGAAGTCCACATCCACTTTGGTCGACTACCTGCACCCAGCGAGTCAGTGTCCTGTTTCCATTTTCCTGAGGCACCTCATAATCCGTCATCATTTCCCGGGCGGTAAGCTGATAGACCCCAATCTTAGCACCCATTTTGCTGTCCCTGTAACTTTGTCCTGGTCCTTTTCCACACCATCTCACAATGCAAGCCTGCGAAGGCATGTTCATCTCAAACCCTACTCTAGGAATAGACTCGGGAAACGGTCCTTCGGGCACCACACGGGTGCTAATGTGCAGTTGACCATTTATGAAAAGATCGTACTGCGTCCGGATAACGAACCCCCAGGCGAGAGCGGGAGGTGCAACTCGACTGAAAACGACAATCCGCGACCCGCCGGATACGTTGGGCATATGTGTGCATTCCACTGATACAACGTCCTCCACCAGACAATCCAAACCAAACCTGCGCCACATAGCTGCATCTTGAGGCTTGTCATTATCTGTCGGTGCGCGCCAGAAAGTCAAGCGTGGACCATCCCCAGGAAATATTAAGTCTCTGCCTCCGACTGCCCATTCCGTTATCCTAGCATTCACCTTATTGAAAACGAAGGAGAAACTGGGCCCGGATATTGAAAATTGAGTGGCATTGCTTTTTACAACAGGCGGCGGACTGAGGATGCTCGGTGAAAGGTCCTCCAACTCTGCACTTTCATGTACAAGGATCTGTGTCCAAGCAACTTCGTGCCCACTAGATGCCCATGTAGTCCTTGCCTTTAGGACTAGCGAGATAGTAAGCCATACTTCCCCTAGAAGATCCGAATCACCAAGTTTTTCTGGCAGATCAACCCGTGCGGTTTCTTTGGGACCTATGCTCGGAAGATTCATCATCCCTGAGCTGATGTTTTGTGTTGCCGTCCTAGATCATGTCATTATGGCCCAGCTGCTTGGATTCAAACTGGAACACATACCCTTGTTGGAAATGCGAGCATGTCCATCTAGCTTCGAGATGATTCAAGGTTGAAAAGTCATAGAGATTAGTGATTAAGATTCCGTCTCCGTCAACTTCGAATTTGACAGGTTGCATGGCTGCCTTCAGCTCAAGCAAGCCGGGCCCTGGCTCATGTGCCGAGTTACATATTCCAGACAGCGCAAAGGCCCCGTCGTTTGGGTAATCACCAAAGTCGCCACCATAGGCATAGAAGGTCTGCCCAGGAGTCCCAGTTACGGGTCTTATCAGGCCATGATTCGCCCATTCCCAAAGGAAACCACCCTGAAGTCTCCTATGATCATTGAAGGCATGCCAGTACTCACTCATACCCCCCGGACCGTTACCCATGGAATGGCCGTACTCGCAAAGAATCACCGGCTTGTCGAATTTGTCGCCTTTCTCCTTTGCGCGTTCTATGAGCTTGGTCACAGGAGCATACATATATGAAAACATGTCTGAAGGGCGTGCGAGCCGGTCTCCCTCGTAGTGCACTAGGCGCGTGGGGTCAACCTCTTTCGCCCAAGCATACATGGTATCATGATTTGTCCCGTAGAAAGATTCATTGCCTAAGCTCCAGATGACGACACATGGGTGGTTTTTGTCTCTCTGAACCATTCGTTCTAGTCGATCAATGTAAGCTGCATTCCAGGACTCATTGCTTGACGTGGACTGTGCAGCAATGGGATATATGATGCTCCTTTTCTCTTCGTAATCCATGCTGCTTGGTAATTGTAGTGACTGGGCCACAGACTCGAAGAAGCCATGGCATTCCAAGTCTGCCTCATCCATAACATAAAAACCCATTTCGTTGGCCATTTCAAAAAGACGAGGATGGGGTGGGTAATGCGCACACCGGATGGCGTTGATATTGTGTCGCTTCATGAGGATGAGATCACGACGTATAAAGTCGACCGGTACAGCTCTTCCGTAGCGTGGATGATGGTCATGTCTGTTCATCCCCCTGAACATGACAGCGCGCCCATTGACCGAGATCAGTCCATCAATGAGCTCGATCTTTCGAAAACCGACCTGTTGTTCAATCGATTGATAAATCTTGCCATCCATGCAGATGCTCAGGCGAAGCACATAAAGATTGGGGGTTTCAGCAGTCCATTTGGCAGGATCTGAAACATTGAAGGTGTGGTCCTGCTGCGATAGACCCAGCCGCAATTCACAAGAGCCTTGGTATACCTCATTCTTCTGCGAGTCGTAAAAGCCAATGTTCAATTGGGCATTCGTGATTGCGGCACACTTGACCTGTATGTCAATGCGGCCATCTCGATACTCGGCGTCGAGGTCTGTCCGGACCGTGAAATCTCGAATGTGGCCAAGCTTCGGAACGGCAATCAACGTAACATCTCGGTATATGCCTTTGTGGAGTGGACTTAGCAGTAAGAAAGAAACGAAAAGACAGATCAAGACTTACCCGAAAGCCACCAATGGTCTTGTGCTTCTAAGTAGCTGCCATCAGACCATTGATAGACCGTCACAGCGACATGGTTTGGCTCATTGAGCCGAACCATATCCGTGATATCGAATTCTGCCGCGTTCCTTGCGCCCTGGTTGTAGCCTACTTCTCGACCATTGACGGCAACGTGGTACGCACTGTCCACGCCGTCGAACCTCAACCAATACTCCGATTCTCCAATCTCAGTATGCCAAGCCGGTATCTCAAACTCCTTCTTGTAGATACCGGTAGGATTTTGACCTGGTACGAAGGGGGGATTTGCCGGAAACGGGAATTTGATGCATGTATAGATGGGCGTGCCGTGTCCCTGAAGCTGCCAATGTCCTGGAACCTGGAGAGTCGTCCATGCCGAGCTGTCACGAGAAAGTGCTGCTGCTTCTGTAGGCGATGAAGCATAGAGGAAGTCCCATTGCCCATTCAGGCTGATGTTATGCGTGGGAATAAAATATGCTCGGGATGGAAGCCGGTTCCTTTCAAATACTGTTTCGTCCTGATAGTCTGTCCGGCTCATGTTCATTTTGGCTCCCATGTAAATTTTTTTTTTTAAAAAAATCTTCTTCAAAAGGGGAATAATGGAAGAGTAAATCTGCAGAAGGTGATCGGGGTCCGGCAGTGTTGATTGATCGAGGTGTTGGAGCGTAAAGGTCGCGTTTCAAGGGCTGTTCTTTTTGTGCACAGTGCTAGAATGAAGTTGCACAGCCTTCGCTTGATATTTGCCCGAGCAAACCGGGGTAGTTTCCCCGACTGATCTTTGCATGGCTGTTTTGTGCAAGTAAACTACAGTTCCGAGGCAAATCGACCTTCGCCGTGGATAGACACTCCGACTCCACCATCTACACATTGGCTTTACAACATCCGTAGGATCAGTTGTGGATAATGGTTGTAGCTAGTAAGTTAATGTCTCCACTGAATATTATATTATCGAGGGAGGGCCAGTGGATCCCATCCTAGCTTCTTAGCGCTTGTCCAAGCAACCGTGACACCAGTACCGAAAGTCATTTACCTCACGGTTTCCATGTTGGCAGGGTGTTCTACGCATGAAATGTCGTAAGTATGATTCGGTATCCATTTTGCCGAAAATGCTACGAGTACCTTGTGCTGAGCAGGCTCGGCTGCCAATGACCGAGGTGTCCTTCAAGAATACAATGACTTGAAACCCTGGAAGACGCTGCACTTAAGCACGGAGGTCCCAAATCCGATCCGCATTGTCACTTGACTACACAAACCTTTCATGTCACCCTTGTTGCCCAGCATGCTCATTGAATCGCCCAAATCGCTTGCCAGAGGTATTCCAGGCGCTGTTGAGAGAAAGGAGTTCGGTTTGGGTCAAGCTGTGATCGACAGTGTCACGGGCGCCATTCTGCAGTTTGTCGACCCCCAAGATCACCAACGACGATTCCTGTTCGATACAGAGCATTACGGAAGACACTCCGTCGTCGAGCACAACTGGGGCTCGGGTCATGTCGTCACAGACCGGGGGAGTGGCCGATGGAATGCCCACTCTCCCATGACAAGGAATGGCGACAACAATGCCGCCACTTTTGCCCCTACAAACCAACTTTCATTGGAAGTCGTACGAAAGTTCGGCGCTTTGCTGGAGGAAACATACACTTTCGTGAATAGATCCGATCAACCGTTGACGATAACAAGCCTAGGCATCCAGACCCCGTTCGCAGACGTTTACAATGGAGCCAGAAGAGCCCTGGCTGAGGCTGTACATACCCACGTCTTCTGCGGTGGCTCTTGGTCATGGGTCCTGGCCCAGCCGATGTCCGGCGAGGGCTCAGTGCTTGGTTTGAGGCTTACCGAAGGCGTCCTCTGGGGCTATTCCATCGAGACTCGGAATGCTGCGGCGTCGTCCAATATCCGCGGCCATATTGTCTTGCATGTTACGGATCTGGCCCGCAACCCGACGGCCTTTGGTGGTCAACCTAGGATCGCTCTTCGCGCTGGAGAAAGCTACACTCTCAGGTGGGAGCTTGCATTTTACCAGTCTACAGCCGAGTTCCTCACGGCGACGAAAGCACCCGCAATATTTTCATCCTACTCAGCATCCAGTCATGGCGGCTTCATTTCCGTCAGTAGCCCACATGCAGTACCCAAGAGCACATCGCCTCTTGTTCGCGTAACCCCAAGCCCTGAAGGGTACAGGATTACTGCGACTGAACATGGAATCTATCCTATAGAGATTGGCAATAGTCGTACAGAGGTTCAATTTCACATGTCTCTACAAGAAGCTGTTCAGCTTCGTGCACAGTACATAATGCGCTATCAGCGAGCTGCTGACCGACCTGGGCTGCTCCGCCATGCCTTTGTCCCCGTAGACACCATGACGCTTCTCACGCAAACAACCAATGGGTGGCCCGACTGGACAGATGGGTCTGAACGGATTGCCATGCCAGTATTGTTGCAACTGGCTTCCATGCGCGGATGGGTCGACGAAAACCTCGTGGGCGCCACCTTGAAAGGCTGGGCTGATTTTGCTAAGCAACATCTTCTCGATCCGGAATTCACACCATCCAGAGGTTCACAACTTGGTGTAAAGACAGCACGTCTTTACGACGTTCCTTGGCTTTGTCAGTTTTTCCATGATCGATACATTTGGAAGCAGGATGCTTCATATCTGGACCTTTCGGCTGGATTACTCAAACGTGCATTCGAATATGGATTGTCGGATTTTCTTGCCATTCATTTGTCAGAAGTCACTCGTGCTGTCATCAAAAGCCTGGAGGATGCAGGAAAGACTGAACAAAGCATCAAGTTGACAAGATTGCTCGTTGCATCTGCAAGAGACTTTGTTCACCGGGGGAGAAACCTGCCCGGTCACGAATTGAGCTACGAGCAATCCATTGTGGCACCCCTCCTCAGTCTCTTCATAGATGCATATTCCCTTTCAGGGGATGAGATCTTTGTTGAACAGTTAAGAAAAGCCCTACCGTGGCTCCTCGCATTTGGTGGACCCCAACCTCATGTGCGCTTGCATGGAATCGCCATAAGACACTGGGATGGATATTGGTTCGGTCAGGAGCGGCAGTGGGGGGATGTTTTCCCTCATTACTGGAGTGTCCTGACGAGCAGCGTCTTATTACGGCTCCCTAGTGTGCTTCGCACAAAGGAGACAGACTCGCTCGCCATGGAAATCTTGAAAGCTAACATGTTGAACTATAACAGCGACGGTTCCGCAACCTGCGCTTTCGTCATGCCAACTGCAGTGGATGGACGAGCAGCGCACTCTTCTGATCCTTTGGCCAATGACCAAGACTGGCATTTAGTTATGTGGATGAGATTGATAGATGAAGGTGTGATAGACCGAGATTAAGCCAACATCGTCGCGTATGCTCCAGCGAAGATATAAGCTACCCAAACAGGCCTTTGAGCACTGATACTACATACCCGGAGCAAGAAGTAGTATAGAGATGAGATCAAACACGATAATCTTTATCCGCGCATGATGTTGCAATGGCATTGTCCAAGCGATCCTGGGTCCTAAATGCCAGCGCATGCGTGACCTCCAAGTATGAATGCACCTCATCATGAGGTCCAGGTAACTTCTTCTATTTCCATCCATGCCAAGGTCACGTACTTTGCCCTGTCATTCCCAAAAGTTGCACAACCGACAACTCTCAACATAACATGATCTAATTTCGGTACTCTTTCTACCGACAAGGTCGAACACCTCTGCTTGTAGCCAACCAAGGCTCCGTCCGCCTTCTCGGGCCATTCTAATACACCCTGCTAACCCCGCGCGACACGAGAAGAATGGCGAACAGAGACCCTCTCTCTCATTCTCCACCAACCTGAAAAGGAGATCTAAAACAATGGTGTTGAGCGAAACGTCATTTAGAAGCAGGGTACTTTGGGCGTTCGTGTCTCGACTGAGCCATCTCAGCCGCCGAAAATCCATCTGCTAGTAACGAATAAACGACACCCCAGTCAGAATCCTCAATTATGAATGCACATGTTGAATTTAGCAATATCTACGCAACTATCGCAATGAATAATCCTCAAAACAAGGAATGGGGAAATCTGGCACTTCCCCACAATCACTTGGTCCCAATACACCGCTCTCTTTCTTGTGGACTACGGGACAAGTGCAAAAGTGCATACGAACTCTTAGGCAATACAGAAACCGCAGGGACCACCCAACAAGAATCGGGCTACAACTGAGCTCGAGGTCTTAATGCAATCCGCGAATGATGTCGACATAAGAGACTGATCGAGTAAAGGTGCCAAGCAACTACGATATGAAACCCATGACTCCTTTGTCTAAGTCAGTCTGCACGAAGCTAATGCACGACGCGCTTAAGTACCATTGCGATTGTATGATTGGTTGGCACCTCGGTATTATCCTTATATTGAAGGTCCAGGAGGGGTCGAATGACCGACTCCATCTTACAGGGCTGTGCTAAACCTAAAAGAATGTCATGTTGCTTGCACTTGAGTAAGCAGTCGCACAAGAGAGCGCCTAGATTAGATCTAGGACTACGATTGGTGAAGCAGGTCGCTATGCGGAGACCGTGGAACTTGTTAGTCGGTGGAGAGTCATGTAGATGAGCTAATGGCTCAGTCGATAGCCCCCATGGCCCCCCCGCCTCGAACTGGAGCAATTCGATTCAATCAGGCGATTGCAGTCCTTTCCCATGCCTTCCCCACGGGGTATTCCAGTCCGACGGTTCACTCGGCCTGTCGGCGTGTCTTGCTGGCGAGGTTGCAGGATCTGTTTGTTTTAAATTTCGACGCAACCCTGCTTCGGGAGTCTTGTTGAACAGCAGACACAGCCGAGGGTGATTCATTACTTCTGGAGTTTCAACGCTTTCTCTTCTGCTCCATACCTGAATTTGACCTGCTTTGTGGTTCCGAAGAAGGCTTTGGTTCTCATTCTGGACCCCTTGCTTCTCATTTGCCACATAAATTGCAACGAACAATTACCCAACCTCCGTCGAAATGACAGCGACAGAAATGGCGACGTTAAAAAAAGACGGGCCAAATGTCGAGCTTGTCGACGACCGCAACCAGCTAGAATTGGCCCGAGACGCCAATGCCGAAGATCATAACCTCACCATCAGGGAGGCTCTGAAGAAGTACCCTATGGCCGTCTTCTGGTCTGTTGCCGTCTCCGGTGCCGTCATCATGGAAGGCTACGACATCATTCTTATCAGCTCACTCTACGCGCAGTCAGCTTTCCAACAGAAATATGGCCGCTGGTATCCCCACATCCAGCAGTATCAGCTTCCTGCTGAATGGCAGGTCGGCTTGGGCCAGGCCACCGCCGTTGGCACAATCATCGGCGCGGTTGCAAATGGGTATTTCACTGAGAAATTTGGCTACCGCAAGTTCCTGCTGGCAAACCTCGTGGCCATGACCGGGTTCTTGTTTGTCATGTTCTTTGCACCAAACGTCGAAGTTCTCTTGATCGGAAAGATCCTGTGCGGCTTGCCCTGGGGAGTGTTTGCGACCATGGCACCCGCTTACGCTTCGGAAGTTTGTCCGATGGCGCTTCGTGGCCACCTCGCTATGTACGTCAACATGTGCTGGGCGATTGGACAGCTTATTGCGACTGGCGTCATGAGCGGAACCGCCACCATGGAGTCCCAATGGGCCTATAGGATCCCCTTAGCACTTCAATGGGCATGGCCGGTTCCTTTGTTTGCCGTCCTGTGGTTCATGCCCGAGTCTCCATGGTGGTACACTCGCCGAGGTAGACTGGAGGAGGCCGAGGCGACACTTAGGCAGCTGACATCGAACAACACGACTGTGGACTTCAAAGCGAAGATTGCCATGATGCTGCACACCGAAGAAATCGAAAAAGCAAACGAAACTGGAACTCGATACGTTGACTGCTTCAAGAACGATAACCTTCGCCGGACAACAATTGGATGCCTCACATTCTGCGCTCAAGTCCTTTGTGGCCTGCCCCTGGGCGGTACGCCGACCTACTTCTTCACACAAGCCGGCGTGGCCAAGGCTGAAGCATTCAAGTTCTCCACCGGCGGACTCGGTCTTGCGGCTATTGGTACCATGGCATCCTGGTTCCTGGTGCGAAAGTTTGGACGCCGGACGCTCTTCGTTACCGGCCTCACCATCTCCGCAACGCTGCTTATGATTGTTGGTACCCTTGGCGCGACTGTGAGTCTCAGAACCGGGGGCTACGGAGTGGCCTCTATGGTGCTGCTCTGGCTTGTCTCATATTCCTGCACGATTGGTCCGGTAACCTATGCCATCGTCACCGAGGTCTCAGCCATTCAGCTTCGCGCCAAGTCGGTTTCACTTGCCCGGATTGCCTATTACATATCGTCTCTGGTCTCAGGTATCATAGAACCATACTTCATTAACCCTACGCAGCTAAACTGGGGTGCGAAGACCGGTTTCTTCTGGGCAGGCACATGCACGCTGGTTTTAATATGGGCCTTTTTGTGCCTGCCCGAGACCAAGAACCGCACGTACGAGGAGCTTGACACTCTTTTCGCAAAGAAGACCAGCGCTAGGCGGTTTGCATCCACCAAGCTTGACGTGTACGCAGATACAGAGAAGAAGAGCGAGGTCTAAGCGGTTTTGGGTGATCTTAGTGGGCTGCCGTAGACATTTGTCAGTAGAGTTAGCCAAGGACTAGTGCTACATATTTTGATAGCAGATATGGTTATGCTTCACTCGCTTCAACGAGTATTGCCAAGAGATAGATGCTATTAATCTGCAGCATGTTCACAAGTATTGTACTTTAATCTCAGTCCTTCTATACGGACTTGTATATTACTTATGTTCGTGTGTCGTTTGGCTCATCCACACCCGCTATCGAGTCGATTCTCCCGTCCGAGTCAAAACTTTCATCATCATTGATGTCGTCAAGCTCTGCGCGCATTGCTTCGCCAACTAATTGTTCCTCCATCCAAGACTTGCCTCTTCCAACCCAAACTCTTAGCTTGAGACAGACCACCGCTAGTAAAATGACGCACAATGTGGTTACACTTTGCCAAATGAAGCCTGAGCCGATATGGGCATCCATCCCACCAACATGGGCGTCAACCTCCTTCAGGTATTTAAGGAGCATCGTCGCCTTCCAAGTCAGGGCCAAAGTGGCGGCGAGATAAGCACTAGCAAATAGCGCAAGAGTCGCGACACGGAGGGAGTTGCGCTTCTCAGGTGTAACTTCTTCGCCTTCTTTCAGACAGGAACACCAGCTTCGCTGCTTGATGAAGTCGGGACAGTGACACGCCAACAGACCAGGAAACCATCTTAGGGCCATCTCTTGAATGCCGAGATGGAAGATAAATATGCCGGCAAAATAATAGAGAAAAAGTGGAATGGTGGTGTCGAACGTCGCATCTTGAGGGTCGGCTGCGTCCCATGCAGCAAGAAATTGGTTATGGCAAAGCCCACTGCGCCCAGAGTATTTGTCCAGGCAAGCGTAATCCTCTTGCGGCAGCCTGAGTCGGGCCGCAATAAGGCCAAGATCCTCGGGCAGAGTAAGCGGTTCGCCAGGAAAGACGCCGTTGATGCTATGCACAATGCCACACGATTGTTCCCACTTTGTTGTTGGCCATTCCCAGCCAAATGCGTTCAGGAACCATAGCAGTGTGAGTTGATAGTCCTTCAGCTCCGAGCTAGACTCGATGATGCCTTTGAAGCGTACGACAGATATTGAGGACACGAATAGATTTGCAGCTCCGTCCGGGTAATTACCGTCCATCTCCAGGGTGCCGGCTGCGAGAGTTGCCAGTAGTGAGAGGCTTGCAAATACAAGACACGCGATGGCTGTGGCTGCAAGAGCCCAGCGCAACGCAGTTCGCGTCAAAGAAGAGAGAGCCATCGCTGTTATTACCGCTGGTAATGCCAGTCTAGATGTTGCAGAGGCAATTGAATAGGGCTCTCAGGGGTTGAAGAGGTTGAAGTTTTGTCGCTCGTTTCGCCGAATCACGGAAATACGGCTTCAGTCCCAAGCGCAGCGCCACAAGCTGCTTCATATTTCGTTAGCCTGGCGTCACCGGCCAACCAGGAAGCCCTGGATGGCGTAGCCGCCCCACTGTCAGGTGGCCGATACGAGAAATGCGGCAATAACCAATGCATAAATGAAGGCCCTATTTTTGGCATCATCGGCTCTGACGAAATGCTGCAAGCAAATCTATACAGTCCAAGGGTTGAGTTGAGTGATTGATTGTTGGTTCGATATCGTCAAGCGGGTTCCGACAACATCTCCATGCAGAGATTAAAAGAGTGATTGTGAATTCACAGGGGCCAAGACTACGCAGTGGTCCTATTCTTTCCCTCTTCAATCCAGTCCTTTCGAGTAACCAAGATATAGCTTTTACATTAAGATTAACTGAGTCGCGATTATATTAAGTTTGATTATTTGCAAATCTTTAAATATATACTATACCCAAAGGAAACCCAGAGAGAACCTCGTTTCCTATCTCTATTACTAGCACCTGCTACGTAAACATTACTCTTGTAAGCCCCCAATCCTCTCCAACGCAGCTCTCTACTTACAAAAACATTCCAGGCTTCATAATAATATCAGGTTAAGGATATTGCCAGTCATTTCATATTTATACCATGATATTACAAAGAATACTTCATATATTATTCATGATAAATAGTCAAGGAATTGGTTTCGTTTGTGTAATTAGGCTGGCACTTATCGCTGAAAGTACCAGCTAACTCGCCTCTGCTCAGTATAAACTGGTCAAATGCGGTCCTAGAGCAGCTCTCCCCAGGTCCATTAGCGCACTCTAGTGGCTGGGGACTCGAGTTGACGAGCATACGAAAATACTCGCCAGAGCTAAAGCCGTAACTATCGCATTTCATCTTCTCAATTGCAAAGTTAGATAGGAAGGGCAGGATGTTAGATGATTTCCAAGCGCGGTTGTGGTTAGACTTATTCAGCGGCATAGTCGTATTGATATTATTCGCGCCGGAGAAGGCGGAATTATTGAAGATACCCATAGCAACGGCGACAGTGGGTGGCAATTCACGATGTGTAAAGGACACGTATAGCTCCTGATCGGTCTCATCTGCAACCAGTAAGGATGCAGACGCGTTCAGCCACGGGAAGCCAAGCGCTCCTGAGACCGTGTTGCCGTAGCCTGTATTATAAAAGTACATAATGTCGTTCATGTACTCGAAGCTAAGCCACTCGTCCGGTAGAAATAGCTCAAGCGAGCAGAAGAGTGAGGAGCCGCGGATAACAGTTTCGTACCCGCAAAGTTGCTGCATACTGAGTGGGTGGTGTTAGATCATGTGGTTATCCAGGTAGGGTTTGCCTTACCCAACAATGTCCTTCGCGGTGAAATTGAAGCCCGGTGCGAGGTGGTTGAAGCGCTCAATTATGGGCTTAGTGTACACATCCCGGAACCCTGACGACTGCTCGCTTCCAAATGACGAGCTGTATTTGGGGCAGCCTTTGTAGGGAGTTAAGGAGTCGGCGCCCTCCGACTCATCTTCGGAGATGGAAACAAGCTGAGTCTCGTTGGTCTGTGGTACCAGGCCCGAGATGAAGGACTTGGCGCTAAGCTCTGTCCTTTCGGCGGTCGAGGTCCATACTTTCTTTGGCGCCTTGAATTTGGGGTAGCGGAGATGGACATTGACGCCCAGCTTGTATGACTCAAGCCTGCCGATAGTCGTCAGGTCCTCAAGCTCGTCATCGGAAATGGGCGATTGCCATGTCGACAGGAAATCTAAGGGCCCGGCACCTCTCCAATGAGTGGTCGTGTTGACGAGCTTATTGGCGAAAGGCTCAATATACTCTTCATAGTCGAAGTCATTGGCGTAAATTGCAGCATGGCGCACGAGATAGGCAGCCCTAGTGACATTGCAGCCTTGAGGGGCAGCAGGGTCGAGCTGGGGGTCTTCGAAGGTAGGCGAAATTCCCGCCAGATGATGCAGCGGATCAAAGTCGTACTGGACACCAGATGCGCAGGCCGCATTGGCAAGAGCCAGGGAGAGGACGGCGGTTGAGAGCATTACGTCTAGAATGTGTCATGCGAGTCGTTGTAGTGAGACGGTGCTTCCGCAGCCAGAGCTCTGTGGCAGTAGGCATTATTAATAAAGTAGCTTCAATCCCAGCCGCCCCGACAGTGTATTTTGATATGCAAAGCCGAAAGCAGTCGTCGTCATGCTGGTGGTGTTAACCGGGCCGAGGAGGGGGTGGGTTAGATCTCGCACTAAGCCTAAGACCAACTGTTTGGTGTCGATCTCGGCTTCTATCTGCCGCTTTACGTCATGACAGCCTATAAATTGCCCACATCTCGTTACATTATCGAGTTGTGGGACGACAGGTGGATGTGGATGTGGATGTGTTTTTATCAGCATAAGCGTGCTATTGGTGGCAGCTTGAGGTAGTTGTGGTTCTTCCATTATAGCCTCGCCAACTTTTGTGTTGAGTCCTAGCATGACGCAGCATAGCCAAGAGACCGAAGAATGCCTCCACGTAACGAAATTGACAGGTCATATTTTACGTGCTTCACAATTCTAGCAGCTCAAAGTGTTTGATGGCAACTGGTCAGTTGATTTTGGGTCCTCAAAGTAATCATGATGTTCGTTAGAGCTAATCTCAAGCATAAATGGATGGACTAAGACAACCTATAGAAAAGTCGTTAGTACCGGAAAATCCTGTGAATCTTATTTCGATATCTCTAACCCAAGGAAGTCGAACGATTGCTTCACAAAACTGTGAAAGACTTGTCATAAAATATACCAGCTTGCTAATGAAACACGGTACGAATTAGTTCTTTGCAGAAATAGCAATACTCTACGGCAATAAACATGAACCTCATTACTTAACGTGCCAGTTTCTCCCTCAGGCCTTTGCTCTGAAACAACAAACCGTATGTCTGTATGGAGAGAATTTCTTGATTGATTTCCAAGCGTGATCCAAGATTGTGTGGATTTCTCTTGAACAATTCTTCCACCAAACCCATGAATTCGAAGAAGAAAAGATCGGCCAATAATCACCCTTTCCCTTACGCATTACTGATTAGTGCACTCTGTGGTCGTTTTTTGGTCTCCGCAGTTCAGATAGCCTGACTTACATCTGTGAATATTGTTATTGGGATAACTTTCAGTCTTCGTCTAGCTATAGTACATCAAAGTGGCCCTCTTGCAACTCTTGGAGGACGTAAGAGGAGGCTCATGATGCAAAGGGTCATGCGGCTGAATCATAACAGATAATAGGTCCTAGGAATACCAAGTTCGTACTCGCAACATGACTAATTCAAAAATTGCAAGGGCCGTTTGAGCCCATTAAGGTTTTAAAACTCGAACGTCGGGATTGCGATCCTGGATACGGCTCAAGTCTTGCCTCCATCAGTGGTTTTCATATCTCCCGTTACCTCTTGACCTTTCCAATCAGTGCGAATATAATTAGGGTCAAGGGTACTTGGGATGATCTTGGTGTTGAGCCACTCTAGTCGCCGTGTCAGAAATATTGATAAAGACCAATGAGAACTCACTGTGAGCAGCAACCGTGCCGCAATCCCGTGCGCCACATTTAAGTGCGCTACACCAGCCCATAGCATGGTGTCCCTGGCTCGTGGATAAGGTCGAGACTACTTTCTCATTGATAGAGGCAGTTTGTATGTACTTCTAGGAGGGCATCATCGAATTCATATAACACTGCGTTAGCATGCAAAGGAGACTTGGTTGCGTCTAGTTGTGTCACACAGTTCATTGTTATACGATCGCCAGCCGGTTCAGGAACTGTAGGTCTCTGATAGTTTTCTACAGAAACAGTTAGCACGATAAAACTGGCATCCATTACACGGCAGTGGTAAACAGACCTCCGATTTTAGCAAGAGTGTTGGGCCCGGAAAAATCATGCGCAGGTGCTTCGCATTACTTTGCTTACCCTAGACCGCCGGACGGTCTTGTGATGTGATAGATAAAAGGGAGAGGCATAACTGAACCCAGATATCAATAAACATCGACTTTTAATCCAATTTTTAGGCGCTTGGTTGCCCGCCCTAGGATGCGTTGCTCATTTTCATTTGATGCCTGATTCTGATATAATTGAAAAGATCAAATAATCGACCAGTTCTTTTTCTGATGATACCTTTTTCATTGCTGCATAGTCACGATATCCAAGCCTTGGTGCTTCGGGTGGGATGTGGCATTTTGTCCTGCACCAACACAGTGTATGCGAAGATGTCTTAATTCGGGGGGTTCCAATCATCGACAATAGACTGGATGAGATCGAGTTTATCTGTTCCCATACCTACCCAGAGGGAGGCGACACGAGTTGAGCCTCGGGGGGTGTTAGGCAAGACCAGAGTTCACAATGCCGCACGAATCCACGACCCACCACTAACAGGTCCAGTGCTAAATGGAGGGCCCATGGCGGCTTTCACGGGGCTTGGAGCCGCAAAGGCAAGCAGCAAGACATGTTGATCCAATGATGGCATTTTCGTCTTCTAGCCTAAACGCATTATTACCCCGCCAATAGAACAACAACAAACAGTTCATCATGAGAGTCAATTCTTGAGGGAGGACTTCAGAATCTTCCTTGTTAAAAAGTGAAGTAGTGGGGCCGCTTGCATCTGTTAACAGCTCTTAATCTTGACCTTGAAACTTTTTCGTAGCAATTGTGTTTTGGCTTTATCGTAAGTACATAGAGATTAACTAAGGCGGTGAGATTGTTCCGTTGTCTCTGGCTAGTCATTGCAGCCGGTGTATCACCTCGATCGCTTCAAGCTCGAGAGTTACCACCAAGTTCTTACCTTCAAGGGCACTTTGATGAAATTGAAGTTGATTGAGACAAATGGCTTGAGCTCTGCGCTTTGTTCCCTCTGAGCCCTGCTGTTGAAGAGAAGCTTAACGAGAAAAACATCGGGAGGTAGGGGCATGCCTGGGCAATCGCTCTAATCACAATCCGTAGACTACTTGCACATCTTCCAAACTGCTGCGCCAAGGGTTTCGCATGATTTATCCAGGCCCCCGCTCTGGGCGATCAATTTTTCCATATATCCCGTTCCGTCCAGAATGGAGCACTGTTTAACCTCGGCACGCGGTGAGCACAAATACACAAGACAATGAACCGCAAACTGGTTTCTTCTATATTGTGAAGAATGAATTGAAAAAAAGCTATCAGGAACTAGTCCAGAGGAATCCATTATTTTGAATATTCAACACATCATTTGGCTATTTTGTTCCATCAAATCAAAGGAGCTGGTTAGTGGTGGAAGTTCCCGGTTGTTGTAGGGATCGTGACTGACCCTGTGGAGTTACGACCTGCAGGGTCTAGATCATGATTTGCCCAGTTTGGCTTCATCTGCCGTCCATGTGGGGTTGAATAGGGATTTAGGCTAATTGCCGCTCTTTGAGCTTCGCGGAATAGGAAGGAACTCGGGATTTTAGCTCCGATTGGAGGGCTTAATCGCGTTGAGCCGTGAGAGTAACCATATATAACAAGGAGTTGTTGACGAGAAACGGTTCTGCTTGGACCTGAGCCCAGTGGCTGAGCAGAGCGATTGAAAATGAAACATCTCATCTCCATCCCGGCTGTTCTGGCCGCCGTTAGCTCGGTAGGCGCGCAACTGCTATTTAGCCCCAGCGGAAGCAACTTCAAGCTGGGCGACGGCAGTGTGTCTCCGGATATCAAAATTGCCAAGAATGAGCCAATTGGTGTTCCCCGAACTGCCCAAGACCTTGCCTGGGATTTCGGCCGAGTGCTCGGACAAAATGGCACCGTCACTGTGGTAGATGGGGAGACGTTCGAGCATGACACTGAGAAACCTGTCATCATCGCCGGCACGATTGGTCACTCCACGCTCATCGACAAGCTTATCTCGGACGGCAAGATTGACGTGTCCGACGTGGAGGGAGAATGGGAGTCCTACATATCCAAAGTGGTCGAGAACCCAGTCGACGGTCTTGACTGGGCTTTTGTCATTGCTGGTAGCGATCGCCGTGCAACTATCCATGCTCTTTACGATCTTTCCGAACAAATGGGAGTCTCCCCGTGGTATTGGTGGGCTGATGTTCCAGTAAAGCCCAAGACGGGTATCTGGGTTTCTCCCGACGGCAAGGTTCAGCCAACCCCATCCATTCACTATCGTGGGTTCTTCATCAACGACGAAGCGCCCGCATTGTCTGGCTGGGTGGGTCAGAACTTCAAAGGAGTCTTCAATAGTGCCTTTTATGGTCGGGTTTTCGAACTATGCCTCCGCCTCAAGGGCAACTATATCTGGCCTGCTATGTGGGGCAAGATGTTCTACGTCGATGATGCAAAGAACGGACAGCTTGCCCATGACTACGGCGTTTTTATGGGAACTAGTCATCATGAGCCCATGGCTCGCTCGGAGAAGGAGCAGCAAAACTTCCTGGAGGGTGATTGGGACTGGGGCCGGAACCAAGATAACATTGTTGACTTTTTCCAAGACGGCATTGACCGTGCAGAGAATTGGGATACTATCTGGACTCTTGGCATGAGAGGGAGCGGCGATGTTGCGAGTCCAACGTTGACAGCGGCAGACCTGGAAGAGCTCATTCAAGTCCAGCAAGCTCTTCTGCTGGATGCTTTCAACACCACCGAGCCATTAGACATTCCTCAAACGTGGGTTCTTTACAAAGTAAGTGGCTGCTTCGCTGCCTGCCGAATATGAAAACTAATGCAGACATTTCTGCAGGAAGTCAGTGAATACTATCGCGCTGGCATGAAGGTGCCAGACTCAGTCACGCTTCTGTGGACGGACGACAACTCCGGCAACATCATTCGGGTACCGATTGCCAACGAAACTGACCGAGCCGCTGGTGCTGGTGTATACTACCACTTCGATTACGTAGGTGCGCCACGCAGCTACAAGTGGATCAATACAATTCAGTTAGTCAAGACTTGGGAGCAGATGCACCTTGCGTACAGCAAAAACGCTCGCAAAATCTGGATTGCGAACGTAGGCGATATTAAGCCTTTGGTAAGAGAGCTCATAATATTTAAGATCCTTGCTAACAAGACCAGGAAATCCCACTGGCACATTTCATGGACATGGCCTACAATATGGACCGTCATACTTCACCCGAGTCGACTACAGCTTGGATCAAGCGTTGGGCAGGCCAAGAGTTTGGCAGTGACGTTGCAGACGCCACTTCAGACATCCTCAACACTTACGGCATTCTTCTTGTGCGCCGAAAGTATGAGTTGCTCAGTGAGCTACCTTTTGCTTTCAGCACAATTCATTATGACGAGGCGTTGCGCCACTTAGCCGAGTGGCAAGACTTGCTTGATAAAACGCAAAAAATCTACGACAGCCTGGATGAAACCACAAAGATAGCATATTTTCAACTGGTTCTGCACCCTGTGCTCGCGGGCAAGGTCGTCGTGGACCTCTATACGAAAACCGCACTGAACAAGCTATACTACGACCAGGGGCGAGTGAGCGCCAATACAGTCGCCCAAGAAGCTCACAAACTCTTTGCGCAAGACGCTAGCATTACCGATCGCTACCACTCTTTGAACGGAGGCAAATGGAATCATTTTGTCAACCAGGCGCATATTGGCTACACATCATGGAATGATCCGCCAAATAATCAGAATATCATGCCAACGCTCAGTTATACCGGAAACAGTGGCCTCTCCGAAGTCTTCGGTGTTGGAATTCAGGGAACTTCAAACTCGTATCCCAAGACGAACAACCTCATGCTTTTGTCTGTGGATCCGTACTTGCCATCCTCAGACGCTCGCTATATCGACGTATTTGCACGGAAGAACACAACATTCACCTACAAAATCTCCTCCAACGAGACATATGTGACACTATCCAACTCTGAGGGCTCACTATCTGCACCTGGGGCTACGTCCGACACTCGAAGTGTCATCACGATTGATTGGGATGAGGCACCATTGGGACTGTCATACGCCGCACTGGAGGTGAGTGGAAGTGATGGCTCAACTGCCTCCCTTCTGCTTCCAGTGAACAAAACTCGGGTGATGGCTACCTTCAGCGGATACGTGGAGTCCAACGGCATAGTTTCTATTGAAGCTGGCCATTTCTCCACCGCCGAGGAGAAGAATGGAGTCTCTTACATCGAGATTCCTCATTACGGCCGAACCATCTCCGGTGTAAAGCCATGGCCTGCTACAATTGGCTCTTTGGTGCCTGCCGAAGCTCCTGAACTGAAGTATTCATTTTACACCACAACTCAGTCAGCCAAAGCACGACTCGTAGTTATGCTTGGCCCATCTCATAACCATGACCCCAGTCGGCCTCTTAGCTATTCTTATTCGATCGACGGAAGCAGTCCCATAACGGTGCGTTATGTTTCAACCGAACCACCATACAAGGAAGGAAGGGACTGGAGAAAGGCTGTTGTGGAAGGAGGATGGACCTCAACTGTGCAGCTGGAAACTGAAATTGAGGGGGGCGTTCATGAGCTCTCTTTGCAGCTTCTCGAGCCGGGAGTTGTTTTGCAAAAAGTGGTGGTTGATTTGGGTGGTTATAAAGCAACTGCCCTAGGACCGCCAGAGAGCAAGAAGGTGACTACACGGAGATGTTAAAGACTATACAACGGCTAGTTACGAAGGATTTATGGGCTTGTAGTCAAAATCGAAATTATAGACAATCTCTCCCACTCCCAATGGTTTGCGCGGTGAATAAATATCTCACTCAGAAGGGAATGCAAGTTTTCGAGTCCGCTCCGTGTCTTATACAGCATTTTAACAGCACATTATTGACTCCTGAATATCACAATGGTCTGGTTATAATTCGGGACTTGGATCGCCTGGCCAAACCTCGCGACAGGGTGGACGTTCATCAATGTCGCGGATTGTCTTTTATTCCGATCAGCTTATGAGGTATGTACGCCATGATGAATGCTGTTTATGTCCTTAATAGTGGCACCGCCGATGATGGTAGATGATGGTAGCATACAGCGATTTGACAAGGCGTATTAATAATGGGCGAAAAAGACTTCCGCCATTGACAGAATAGAAATTCTTGAGCCTCCACCTCTCGAGTTAGTAACAGAATGCAAATAAAGAATATTAGTTCAATTCGTTCCGATGTTGAACTCGAAAAGAATATTTTTGTCCTCGTCCAGCTGTTCGACACGAAAGCGACAGAATTTGATACAAGACTTAAGTAAGAAGAATTTGCAGTCCGCGGGTCTTCCTTGCCACTTGGCGCTTGTTCGGTGAGATGAGCTGAAGATTCATGCACGACTCCTCCGGCCTTCATCCTGTGCTGCCCTTGTCTTAACCGAATGTAACTCGTTGCGATAACAGGGGCAAAAATGCTCTATCCTCGACCAATTAGTGAGCAACATCCGGGAGCAACCCGACTTTGCAGACACCTGGCCTATCGGGAGGCCAGCCGGCGAAGCATGCCCAGAAAAGCGGCACCGCAGGGGTCCCAAATAGAACATTCGAGCCATGGGCAGACTCGAGGTTCTCGGATGCTGCCCTCTGTCTACTTACATGGGTCCGCGCCACGCTTGTCAATAGCAAATAGCACTCCAAGCCAGATGTGGTCCGTCCAGTCCGACAATGCTTTGTGGCGGTGCTTGAAATGCGAGGTATAGCTCCTGGACTGACCGGCGTCATGATCCTTCGAAGTTTAGGCATTGTGAAGGCTAATGTTACGTGAGCTACCAGTGAGCATTTATCACATGCCTTGATCTCAAGCAGGGGCAGGGAATCCAAGGTCACCTAAGCGATGCAGGACTCTGCCGTGGCGGCTTTGGAACATCTGACCCCCACGCTCGCATGGCAATTCCGGCATAACAACCCCATGAGCGCAGAGGCTGCTGGGTGTAAGGATTGACAAGATGCAATGTTAGTAGTGGGTAGACATCACGGTGGCTGCGTTTCAGGCGGCTTGACAGCTTCGGCATTCATGCATTCGTACATAGGAAGCTTCCCCCCAACACAACGCGATGCGTGGCATCGGTCGCTTGCGACTGATCGAGCACCTAGCAATCTGTTCACCCTAGTCGGACCAACGAGGGGGGCAGCCGGTTAAACAGAGGCCTGTAGATTTTCAGCCTGGCAATTTTTGCCCTTGGATAACCGAAGAAAATGCAGGGGGTTCGGCGCTGCCAAACGTTCTTGGCAGCGAGCTGACAGCCAATGTTGCAAGGATGTAAGCCCGGACATCGTTAGTTCATGCTGGTACGGTGAGCTCACGACTTTTTGGACCGGTAAACTGGGACAAGAGCTTGGTTCGCCAATCGGTTCAAAGATGTTCACCTTACACCGAGCTTGGCATCTCACGCATGCAACCACATGGTTTCTATTCCTGCACTCAGGCTACCACAGCCATACTGTAGCTATGATGGTATTTCTGTTCAAAGTACTTAAGGTTGGAGCCACTCAGGGCTGAGGGCTCTCATGCTCACAATTTCTCAAGGCCTTTCTAGCTCAGATCGGAGTTGGGCTTGTGAACATGTTCTCTAATCAAAATTCACGTTTCCTGGTGACAGGCCTCCTTTGTTTGCTTCCATTGTCGGGAGTTGTATCCGGAGCGACTATCCCTCGCACCGATGGCGTTGTTCCCAGATCTGCCATTGCCGTCAAGCTGAGCGCAGGGGACCTTCGTGCGCGCTCCACTCTGACAGGTGCTGAGCTAGTCGAGAGCCTTGTCCAAAAGGCCCAAGAAAACACTGAGCACGCCAAGAGAGATGTCAAGTTCAGCGTCCTGCCTCTCATCAACAGTATCCCGGTTGAGAAGGTCGCTGAATTGGTCCAGCGCGCTACTGAGCTCGACTCAACCTACGAACCGGTCGACTTCGGTTCATGGTACCAGGTTCAGTTCGAGCCACAAGCTGAAGAGCGCGACCCACAAATCACCCATCTGCTGGAAAACCTGGCAGGTAATGCCGAAGTAACAAGCTGCCAGCGCCTCGCCGGTGCCCAGGTTCCAGCTATCCAGTACCAAAACGATCCTTTGGCCGCTCAGCAAGGTTACCTTGGCGCAGCCGGCACTGGTATTAATGCCAAGTACGCATGGGGCTTCCCAGGTGGCGATGGTGCAGGAACAACCATTATCGATATTGAGCGCGGGTGGCAGTTGAATCACGAAGATTTGGTAAGTCGCTTGCCAATTGGTTATCAGAACTTGACGCTGATAAGTTTATTCAAGGCAGCCGCAAATATTACGCTCGTTGCTGGAATGAACGTCAAGGATAGGTACGGTGGAAACTACCCCCACGGAACGTCCGTTTTGGGAGAAATGCTCATGGTGGACAACACCATCGGAGGCGTTGGCATAATCCCAAAGGCCAAAGGACATGTGGTAGGAATCCAGCGTACAGTAGGGGGCGGTCCTGTCGAGAACCAACCCGAAGCCATCCTTGATGCGGCCTCCTTCCTCAAATTTGGGGACGCAATGCTGCTCGAGCTGCAAGTTACGGACATCAACTTTGACCTATGGCCGGTCGAGATATACGACGCGGAGTATGACGCAATCAGACTTGCTACAGCACTGGGTATCACCGTCATTGAGCCAGCTGGGAATGGAGGCATGAACCTGGATGGGCCAGTTGTTCGTGATGGCAACCCAACCCCCCGTGCACTGCTCAACAAGAACAGCCCAGACTTCCGTGATTCAGGCGCAATCATGGTTGGCGCTGGTTCCTCAGCCGTTCCTCGTACCCGCTTAGACTTTTCCAATTATGGGAGCCGTGTGGATGTCCACTCTTGGGGTGAAAACATTCTCACTTCTAGTGTCAACGGGGCTTACGAGGATATATACTCCAACTTCAGTGGCACTTCAGGAGCCGCACCAATCATTGCTGGCGCAGCACTCAGTATACAGGGAATGATCAAGGCCAACAAAGGCTCCAAGCTGTCACCTGCTGCTCTACGGACACTTATAAAGAAAGGTGGCACGCCAAGCTCAAACCCTTCTGCTGACAAGATTGGTGTGCAGCCAAATCTTCGGGCTCTTATCGACGGCGGCCACCTCAAATGAATGTTCCATCCAATATAGGTGGATACACCACTGAGGCCTTTAGTATCAACAGAATAGCGTACCGCGGACCTTTGCCGCAAGTTGAAGCATAATAATAAAGATAAACTGATACCAATTTTACAATGAGCAACTGGTTCTGGTCCTTATTTCAGCGGGTCGTAGATTCATTGATGGAGATGAATTGAGAAGATAATTTCGGTCCTTGGAAATGACTATGTTTGATGTGAACGAACTACTGACAAATACTCAACGAGACTACCAACGGAGAAACATGCATATATCAAGCACCAACGAATACAAGAGTCACCATTACCTTTGTCAGGATACTTAAAAGTCGAGTGACTAGTTTGGCCTCACTTTGAAGGGATTCAATTTAGGCCCTTAAAAACAAACCAGCCCCAGTAGTGAGATTGCTCGGCATCTAGTCGAGGGGTCTTTGAGCTGTTGCCAGGTTTCGAGATTATGGACCATTAAAGGATATTATCAAAGCTGGACTTTTATTGGTAAAATAAATAAACTGGATTTAAATATTTTTGAAGCTTCATTACCGTAGTAGTTTGGGGTCCGAATAATGTGCTATGCCATCTTATATGATTGCCATTCTGTGCCGTAATTTCACTCTGCCTCTCAAGCCGTATAGCTGCCGCCCGTGGGCTGTTACGCCTTCCCGACTGTAGTTGACCATGGCAGTAAATCATTTTATCATCCTGTTAAATACTGGATGAACAGGTATTTGCCGGTAAAAAGGTAGCCATACGTCGCTGCATTGGTTAAACCTGAAACGATCTCCAGGGCTAGTGTGATCAGAAACCCTCGTTAGCGGCGCTGAAACCAAGTAGGTCAAGAGAGAAATGAAACGGCTCAACAAGCCTACTCACCTAATTTAGCGTCTTCAACTAATTAGTCGATCTATCCACATTAATAAGCTCGTGAGCTCATCTGAAGCTAATTGATCCTGATCTTACTTCTGGCCCCGCATCATGGCTAATGATGGCGAAGCGTCTTAACATTCATTTATTCGCCCAAATCAAACTGATAGCTGTGTGAGACCATCAAACATAGCCAACAAAGAGAAATGGCTCTTTCCACAGCTCTCAAAACGACAGGAGCAGCTTGTCTTGGTTCAGGCGCCCTCCATGTCCTCATGGGGCCCAATTTTGCCCTTCGACTTTTTGGCGCCCCTCCTTGGAGCCCCGTCAATGTCATCGTGGGAAGCGAGTACCGCTTCTTCGGAGGAGTCTGGGCTGGGTATGGCGCAATGCTCTGGTGGGTGAGCAACGACGTCAGGGCTAGGAGGACGCCGCTCGCTATCTTGATGGGCTCTATGGTCTTTGGCGCGGTCGGAAGGCTGGCAGCGGGTGCTGCGCATGGCTTTGGATCTCGCCTCATGGTTCTGGTCATCGGTATCGAGTTTGCGATACCTCTTATCATTGGCGGATTGACCCGAGCTGAACTAGGAGACGGGGATGGACTTGCGTGAGCTTCTTCGCATGGTACGAGATTGCTCGACGCGTCTCACGCCATGCACATTACCCTTTTACATCAATCAAAAACCCGGGCAGTATTGACTTGTGTTGTTCTGACAGCCAGTGATAACACGTACTTTGGCTTATGATCATGGCCAATTCAATTGACTCCAAGGCACCTTGGCAATCGTTACAGTGTATTTATTAGAGTGCCGCGCCGGTCGCTACGGCGCATTCATACACCAGTATTCTTTTCGCCTGCGGTATCCGTATGTTGAGTATCTTCTCTAAATATCCCTTTCACCAGCTGCTCGCTTAGCAGTCCGGGACTACCTTGCAATCCACCACTGTGGTCTGTCCTGCTTGCACTCTGCTCACAGCGTCCCGCAACACGCTCTCTAGTTCATTGGCTTTGGTGACTCTAAGTGCATGAACATCACCAGCGCCTGCGGCAGCAGCAATGCCTGCATAATCAGGCGGCGGGTTGAACGAAATGTTTATGTCCTCATTGGAGGCTTTCATGCCGTCGCCATCGGGGATGACCAACATCAAAGACTTCCTAGGGGCATTCCATCCTGCGTCATACCATCAGCAACAGCCTCTGACACAATCCAGGTAATGGGCGCGCATGTGCCCGCTTGTTCAGGGCAAATTGGATCAAACTCGAGTTCAGAGTTCATTCAAGCCTTAGAATGTGGCATATCAAACTCACCATTATTATTGAGTACAATGGTCAAGATGGGAATCTTGTACCGCTTGGAAATCCAGTATACACTTCCTGGAATGGAGAACAGGAACGTGCCATCGCCGACAATGTGGCAAATGAACTTGCCCTTCCCACTGTTCTGTGCATCCGTTGCTAGCTTGATACCTAGGGCGGCACCGCCGGACCACCCCAGGCCGCCAGCACCGCAGTTAATCCACGAGCCTGGCACTGTTGGCCGGACGTTGCTGTGAATGAATCCAGTGTTTGTCACGGCCTCGCTGACCCAGATAATATCTTCCGGGCACACTGAGCGGAGCACTTTGCTCAAGTAGCCCGTCCCGAAGCTGCCATCGTCAAATGAGACTGCAGAATTCGAGATAGCTTCAAGCTTGGCCGTGTAGGACTGATGGCGAGTCTCTTCTGCCGAGGTGAGGTTCTGAGCAGTCAACTTCTGGGCAATTTCGTCTTTGCCCAGACTCGAGATGATTTGCTCTATCGAAGTCAAGGCGTCTGCCCTGTATCGTGCCTCAGCATTGAGGTAAAACAGGGGCATCTGCTGCTTCAAGGGGTCGATGTCGATGTGGAAAATTCTGGTATCCTCCTTCGGCTTGCATAATGTAGGGATCCATGGCACATCGCAGTGAAGCACTAGTATAACATCAGCCTCGGGAATAGATGCATCTGAGCCCTGCTTTACTCCCAGCCATGCATCATGGTCGGCTGGAAAGCACATGTCACTGCCAGCAGCATCGAGGACCCGGAGGCTTTTGACAATATCAGCTAGGCGGACAAGGGCACCGGGGATCTGTAAATTGCGTCCGGAGTAGCCCGTGACTATCAAGGGACTCTTAGCGCTTGCCAACGCATCAGCAATCAAGTCTGCCGCTTTCGAGGGCAGGCCGCCGATCTCAACAGGTTGCCAATGAGCTTGGTTCAACGTGTAGGGCTTGATTTCGCCTTCCAGGACCTCTCTGGTCGCACATAAATACACCGGACCTTGAGGGTCGCTCGTGGCAAATTGCAGCGAGCGGTTGATCATTTGTTTTATGTTGACGCCAGTCTTAATCTCGGCCGCATACCGACAGTACTGGCCAACAATGGCCTTTTGGTCTGGGATATCTTGTAGCCAGTGGATAAACTCGGTACGTGAGCCGGGCAGTTCGCCTTCCTGAGTGCAGGGGCTCATGCCGGCAAAGACCAGGACCGGGCATCGTCCGACAGAAGCGTTGTGCACCGCTACTCCGAGGGCCTGGGTCCCGACATCGACATGGACAATAACCGCCTGGGGCTGACCCGTCACGCGGGCAAAGCCGTCAGCCATGGACATTGCGACCATCTACGCCGGTAGATTAGTACCATTCTTTTTTCTCACGAACCAAGCCAGGGTTAGGAGATAAAGGCGGAGAGTACCTCGCTGGGACAGGTAATGATTCGCGGGAACTTACCCCCGCGCTGCCCCTTGGCCATTGCTTCCATGATGCTCGGATGGTCCGAGCCCAGGTTCACGAAACAGTGCGTGACTCCGGCATCCCAGATAGCCTCGAAGAAAGCAAACGATGCTGTATACATCTTGGGCAGTGGCTTGACCCGACCTCTATGAAGAACAAGCGTATTTACAGTGACTTGGCGGTTCTGTGAAAAGAACAGAGGGCCACAGACAAAAAATGGAGGGCAGTGGATTTTTAAGGGGCGAAACAGCGTCGAAAACAGCACTGGGTGCCAAGTAGTTGGATCCGGTAGGGGTCCCTAGACGCATGTTTAGTGCTCGGTGCAAAGGATCCGCACTCCACCCGGCCTCGCGGAACCATTCCAGCGGCAGACAAATCCTTGCAGTCCTACTCGATGTTTCGTGTCGTTTAGTTTGAGGAAGGGTCTGGAAGATCATGACTGTTCCGCTGACGAGGCGAGCACGGACGAACACCATAAAACTTACGAGGCTACGAGTATTAATTAATTAGACGAGAAAAGGTAATATTTGCAAAGCGCAGGGGAGCAAGCGAGCTTCAGGCTGCAACTATTTAAGCTAAGCGGGACCCTTAAGTTTTCTCTTCTATAAATGCTATCTCATTCTCAGGTAGGAAGCTCGATCAAACATGCAATCCTCCAAACGAGGTAGCCTCTTGCGAAAAGTAGTACACTTTTGGAACAGGTCGAAAAAGACACAGAATTTTTTTCAAATTCCTCCTACAGAGTGAATCGGAAGCTTGGGTGGTGGTCGCCAAGGTTGGTTCTCTCATCCTCTGGCAGGTTCAGCATATGATCACGCTCGCCAGCGTCCCTCTTCTTGTTCTCACGCCACATCAAACCGGCCATTGTGGCGGCGCAAAGAGCACCAAACCACATGAAACCCAGGGAGGTGCCGTAGCCAGTCTTGTACAGGGGGCTCTCGTTGGGAAGGTAAATGTAAGCGCCAATGATGCCCGCAACATTGCCGACCATGACCTGGGTGGAGGAGCCGAAAGCGCGCTTGACTTGACCCGACAGGTTGTTCTGGAGCCAAGCCAAACACATGGGGGTGATCATGTAGGCACCTCCAAAGATGGGGAACACGGCGCCGAACTTGTAATCACGAGACTTGTCAGTCTGGTTGAGAAGCATGCTGTAGCCGATGGTGGCCATGACGGCACCGGTCATGATAAAGCCGAAGCGGTGCTTGAGCCTATCCGAGAGCCAGGCTCCGATAAGCATGCAGCCGGCAGCGCAAGCGTAAATAGGAATGGTTCGGATCTGGGCCTCGCGAGCCTTCCAGCCGAACTCGGTCAGGATAGAAGGCAAGAAGAACGTGCCACCGAGACCGGCGACACTGACGCCCATGTAGAGGAACGCAGCGAGCCAAATCTTGTAGTCCATCAGAGACCTCTTAACAGCAGTCTTGTTCATGGTATCCATACGGCAAACGTCGCCAACATCGGCAGCCATGCGGCGGCGAAGCAACTCCTTCTCCTCGGCATTGAGGTACTTGGTCTGGTGTGGCCAGTCAATGATGAGGAAGGAGAAGACGATGGCCAGGACGGATGTCAAGGCGCCCTCGATGATGAAGATCCAGCGCCAAGCGGCCAGACCGGCCTTGCCACCCAAACCAGCGATAGCGTAAGCCAGCAGACCACCGAATGCGCCAGCGACAACAGTGCTGCAGAAAAAGAAGGACATGCGCTTCTGGTACTCGTGGCGCTTGTAGTAGTTGGACGTGACGAATATGATGCCAGGCAGGACACCGGCCTCGAAGACACCGAGAAGGAAGCGCAGGCCAACGAGCGCTTCATAGCTGTGGACGAAACCCATGCACATGTTGATCAGACCCCAGATGAACATGAGGCCTGATAGGTACAGGGAGGGTCGGACGCGGCTGATGATCATGTTGGAGGGGATTTCGAGGAGAATGTAACCGACGTAGTAGACCTAAAGGTACAGTTAGCTACCGTCATGACGAAGCGATTCGGGAACACTTACCAACAGCGCGACATTGAAGCGGTTGGAATGCAGATCAAGGTCCTGCGTCATTCCTTGGATTCTCGCGTTACTGATGTTGATGCGATCCAAGAAGGACATCATGTAAACGACGAAGAAGACAGGGTAGATCACAAGATCCAGCTTCATGACCAGCTTGCGTTCGGCCTTGGGATCGATGGGCGTCTCGTCCGTGCTGGATACGCCATCTTCCTCGTGGGTGCTGGGTGTGACCTTCTCGCCAGTCTCAGGAGTCCGGGGAGCGGCATGCTCGCCGTCCACGACGGGCTTCTCCTCAACAGACGTGGACATGGCGTATGTTGAAGAGTTGCTTCAAGTGAAGAAGCAATGTACGAAAACAAAAAGGTACAAGGAACAGGTACAACGAAGGTGCGAAGTTTACAAGGCTTAAAGAAGGACGGGAAAGATCAGCAATGTCTGAGGGGTGGTTACATCGGGTGGCATATAAATGCAACCTGATGGGGCGAAAGCACATGATACGGACATGCTGTGGCAGCTGAATAACAGCTATTAAGCCCACTCACTCAATAAGGAGCAGGACACACATGGATCTGAAGGCGAAGATTGAAACTAGCGAAGCTTCCAAGACCAAGCTGTAGGAACTATTCAATCCAAGCGACATTGGCTGGAACAAGGGCAGAGAAAAATGCGATACATGCCAAGCTCGAAACCTTCAATGAGAAACAGCCGTGGCCCCGGTTTACGTACAAGGGCCGGCCGGTATTGCTTCTTTGGAAGTGGCATCATGGATTTGATAACGAGATCGTATTGGAGGGAGGCAAAAGAAGCTGTTGGTTGAGCAACATCTGCAGCGCGCGCATGGGTGCTGTGCCGGCCTGGACCAAATGGCTGCCTCCACCCTGGCGCTGCAGAATGGAACGACTGGCAATAGGGCAAGCGAGGACGCAGTGCCTTGACTGTGCAGCACTAGGGCCGCTGACTTGCTTGACCCTCAGCCATTGGAATCCTACGGGTGGGTACGGTAACAAGGGTGGTCAGAAGAGGGGTCCTGAAGGGCCTCTTGTCGTCCGACTTCTGGACGGGTGCACTAAGGGATGGGGAGATCAAGGCTCGGGCCGCTGAAGGAGAGGAGAAGGATGGACCGAAGCCAAGTCTCTTGGTCCAGAAGCGGCGGCCTCGGCGTAAAACCCACCCGAGAGCCATGGTGCCATTGTTACATTGATCAAAGCTCGTCTCCTCTTTCAACAACAATAACGACGATAAGTCTGGTAGGACGAACCATGGCCAAGGTTTCTGCTTTGCATATGAACCATCGGCGCCAGCTAAATGGCCCACGGACGTCTTTTGCAGAGCGAGATTGCATCGCGCCATCAGGGATGTCGCATCATTTCATCAAAACGGCGATGCGTCAGACGATCCTTTCCCTTCCGCGGTCCCTAGCCCCTCTGACGCTGGGACGAGACCTCGATGCCTCACTGGCCCTCGCCTTGGCAGCGATACCGTCGGTTAAAAGGGCCTGATCGCCCCCCCAGTTTCTGGGCAAAATCTCGCTCAGAGCTTCGAGGCCAGCAGGGCCCATTGCATTAGCGCTGGCGCCGGTTCATGACACCGGGCCCGCCGGACTAAGTGGAAACCGGGGAATGGGCCCGGACTGGGCCACCCAAGCAAGCGTAGCGTATCTCCTCCTATTTGAGTCTCGGGCCCGGCCATTGGAGCGGTCAAGCCAGGATAGCTCGGTCCAATCGCCCTCGTGTCTCGGCCACAATACAGGCGGCCGTAGAACTCATCTCCGGAAGAGGGTATAGTTGCCGAGACGGGAGCCTACACGCGGAAGCCACACGGCGACGGCCGCCTCCATTAGTCCGCTTAGCAGGGAACCCTCATACAAAAACAGTCATGTCCAAAGGATCTTGTGCCTAGTCCCCAAGGTTGTGGACATGGGATCGTCACTGCGCTGCGCCTTCATCAGCGCGTTTTTAACTTTTCTTTCCTCTCTTCCTCTTTCGTCTCAGCGTAACTCAGGTAGCCTTGCATGCTTATGCATTACTGGGACATGCATGAAAAAAATTCTCGTGACCAGGGGACGCACGACCCAACTCGTGCATCGTCCAATGATTTTACAGAGTCAGCCTGAGGGTTGATCTTAACCGTATCGGGTGTTCTTTGGAATGTGAAAAACATCTCACCCTTTCCGCACATCTACTGACTTGCAGACTGGCCATCTTAAGAGGTTCATCACGAGCCTGGCCACAACGTGGCTGCGGCCGTTCGTCTTGCAGACAGGGGGGGTCTCGGCTGAGGCTGCGGCTGCGGCGGTGGTAGACAAGGAGTGCCGAGGCGTCTCAGGCAAATAGTCGAGAAGCCCAGGCACCAGGATGCCGGGATCCTCCCCGTCGAATGGTAACGTCGTACTCACTCGTAGATCCATGCAGCATGGCTTTTTGGTATGCCCTAGTCTCAGGCAATCCCTACCATGTTCGACAATGTTCGTAAGTAATGAATAAGAGCACCCCTGATATTGCGGACTGGTTTCTCGGGCAGACTTTTGATGGAATAGCCTGACCCAGGAACTATGCACCGGGAAGTGACGGGCATTTGTTCGCTTGCTCTGTGGCCATACGGCGCTGCGGGAGTTTCCATTGACCGCCTGTCAAGTTTGGCATGGGCAAGCGTCATGGTCTTGTGAAAGATAGAGTATGTAGCTGTTCGGTTAGAATCTTGTCATCCCATTTCCCTATGCCCTCGGAATAAAGGACGAAGCCCCCCAAACACCCCCCTCCCCTTCAC